>NW_021027324.1:180078-199445 GCF_004153795.1 Camellia sinensis
GTTCTATAAAAGTATTACTTGAATACTTACTTATATATATATATTAATTTTAGTTAAATTATTTGTGTATTTTAATAATTTCAGTTCTATCATATTATAAAAGTGTAGTTATCATATAATAATTTTGTATGATATATATTAAATTATAAGATAGTAATTAATACTCATATTGATATTAAAAATAATAGTTAAATTAGAAGAACAATTAGTAACATAAAATTAAAAGTAAGTCTAACTATTTAATTTTCTTTTATATTCATTGGGAAAATAAAAATATATAGAGATTGAAACTATATAAAATTTATTGAAAAAATTAAATATAAATAAGTTGTAATTAGATTATCATATAATGATTTTCTATGATATGTATTAAATTATAAAATTGTAAAATAAACACAGTTAATTAAATTAAAATATGAACTATATAAAAAAATTTAACAATGGCTAATCAAGAAAGAAATCATAACATCTAAACTTAAAAAGAAAAAATAAATGAAAACATCTAAATGATAGATACTTTTCAATATGTGAAGTGATTAATTATGTGTAATATAATATCAAAACATAAAAAAATAAACTTTAATATATATATATTTTTTGTACAGTTGCGTAAAAGCCATATGATAGGAGGATAATAGTGTTACTTTCATTGGCAAGTTTGTATTGAAATTTGTTTTCCCTTCTTCAAGGAATTGATGAACGTTTATAGATTAGGATGACTGGCCCTCCTTTGGGAATATGTATTTTTAGTAAATTTTTAGTTTTTTTATTAAAATATGATGTAAAAAAATTAATATATTTGGGATGATTTTTTAATTTTTTATAAAAAGACGTGCAAAAAGTAAAGAGAAAATGAAATGTTGACTTTTTTGTATAACTTATTGACTTTTTAATTTTTTTTAATGATTTTTTGACTTTTAAACTAAAAAATGATGTTGTCAAACAAGGCATGCTCGTTTGGGAACTTTGATTAAAAGTTGCATTTTGCAGTTTGTTCAAAAAAGTTAGATTGACTTTTTTAACATAAAAGTCATTTGGAAAGGTCTAAAAAAGCTACCTGTGAAATTTTAATTATACCTTTCATGTTGTTTAGGGTTATATATGAGTGAAAATGTAAATTTCCTAAATTAGGTAGGAATAGTTTGGTCATTTTATTGTAATATAACATCATAAACAAATATTAACAAAAAAAAAAAAAAAAAAGACAAAAACAACTTTTTATTAACTTTTCAAATCAATTTTTAAAAAAGTCAAAAAATTTAATTAAAAATTAAAAGTCAAATTTTAACTTTCTTCCTAGAACACTCCTGAAATGCGAGTTGAACGGCGAACTAAATTAGTTCTCAACTGGTTATCTCTGTACTATTTTATTTCAAAATTGAGGATAGTGGTCCATCCTTACGAAATGTGAAATTAATAATTTCTCCATTATTTTGGAGTTTTAATTTGGTGTTTTTTCTCTCTATATTATGCAAGGACATCTGTGTAATTATTGATATGATTTACAATTTTTAATTGTAAATTATTTAAATTTTCAATGTTTGCAACATAAAGTGGAATTGGACTTATAGATTATAGTGACCTTGGCTTTGCCCCAATCTTCCTTATGTCCCGGACTTGGGTTCCGTGGTTGAATATTGTATCCATATCTTGTTTTTCCCCTTTGACTCTTTGTATTTGAGTTTTGGAACTTGTTGGGCGCGTTTGGAACAGGTTTGTTGTTGGTTGGTCAAGATTGTTGTTGCCCAGATTTTGGCCTCTTCGCTCGAGCGAGGCTTCTTGCGCTCGAGCGAGCCTTGTGTAATTTGTTTCTTCGCTCGAGTGAGGTTTCTTGTGCTTGAGCGAGGTATGAGGGTCTTTAGGTTTTTCTCCCAGATGCAATTTTCCTGGGAAGAGGAAGTTCTTCGCTCGAGCGAAGCTTCTTGCACTTGAGCGAGTTTGGTGAAATTGCTTCTTCGCTCGAGCGTGTGTGTGCGTTTATGGCAGACCTAAAGCTTTGCATTATGCGCTTGAGCGAAGCTTCTTGCGCTCGAGCTGGTCGCTCGAGCGATGACTCTTTCGCTCAAGCGAGGACTGCGTATATCAGTTCGCAGCAGAGCATTTTTGTATCACTTTGTGCACTTCTTCTGACTCAAAACCCTAGATCGGCTGTGTCTCTCTCTACAAATCCAACTTCTATCTACAAAGCCCTTTGAATCTAAGAGTTTCTACTCTACATCTTTTGAGAAAAAGGTGTAGCATCTTGTGGGCTTCCAATCCATCCGAGTGAAGCTTGATTTTGGGCATTTTTGAGATTCTCCTTCTCCTCTTTGAGTTCTACATTTGAGGTAGGAATATTCTACTCTTTAATATGAGTTTTAACCTAGATGTTTGTCATTTTATATAAATGGTGGGATTTTGGAAGATTTGGGTAAAGTTAGGGTTTGGAATCAAAATTGAAAGAGGGGTTTTTATATTGGACTCCATGAATATGTAAATGGGGTGTTGAATATGAGGTTACATAGATTAAAATAATGAAATTTGGACTTGAGGTTGATATTTGAAAAATGGGAAAAATTGCCCTAATTTGTATTAAATAATTATTTTGTATAAGTAATCAGGTAGATATGGGAAATGTGAAATTGGGAGGATGTACAAAAGAATGGTGTAGCTAGATTTGATAAATCATTTACCTATGGAAAATTGGACAAATTATCTGTTTGATAGATTTGATTATCTATTTAGAAATATCTGTTTTGGATTATCGGTGGAGGATAGTTATGATTGTTATAGAAACTGCATGAGGACTAGGTAAATTGAAACTAGTTATATGAATTATGTCATTGAATATGACGGTTGGATTAAATTGTTGAATGTGTGAATTTGGTGGTCATTGTATATGGTATGTTTTTAAATACATTGTATATGTATCATTGTTTTGGGAGAAGATAGGGGATGTACTCCATTGTTTGGGAGGAGATAAGGATGGACTCCAGTGATAATTAAGTTAGCCGGAGTGTCCAGGGTGAAAGTCCTGAAATCTTATATGTATATGGGTGTCAGTTCCCTCAGATGAGAATTCCATAAAATGGCAAGGAAATGAAAATGTTTGAATAATGGTTGTTATTGGAGTGTTAATAAATGAGTTGTAGTCTCATTTTGAATTGTTTAGACCACAATGAACTATATCAATGAATTGATTTGGATAAATGAATAGAAATGGATTGAAATATAGGTGTCGATATTAATTGGACATGGAAAGGGTATAAGTTGGTTTGCAAGTATTAAACATTTATTTGATGCTGATATCTTAGTTAATTCTCATATATTGTTTTAGCATGTCTCTACTGGGCTTTGGCTCACCTTACTTGGGAAACTATTTTCAGGTACATGTAACATGCCACCACCAAGGGCATAGTTGAGAGGACGGGGCTAAAGGCTCTATTTTTGTTACTTATATGTTTATATGTTTTCTTCTTAAGCTAAGGGCTTTAATTGTAAAGAGCTTGTAACTATCTTTTGTTGTAACCAAGTTATCTCTTGGAAAGATGTAAGCCCGTAGGGCATTTATTTTGTTGTTATTAATTAGGGTTACATACTGTAGTTTCAGAATGAATATTTATGAAAGTATAATGCATGTAATCTCTTTTGTAACATAAACTCTGATGAATGAAAGTAATACATTTCATACTATGCTTGTGAATCTCTTGAGTTGATTTATACCATATTTTGAGGGCGTGACATAGATTATCTGAATTTATGTTAGAAAACATATGGAAAAGAAGTATTTCTCAAATAATGTCTATATAACACAGGTAAAGCTAGTATAATTTAAATTGAGTTTGAGTTTGTGTAGAACTCTATATGTAAATGAAAACTACATGTTGATGTATTTTTTTAATTAAAAATGTCTATATAGCATAGGTAAAGTTAGTATAATTGAAATTGAGTTTAAGTTTGTATAGAACTCTATATATAAATGAAAACTACATGTTAATGTATTTTTTTTAATTAAAAAATAAGCCCTTAGAATGTGCCACATAGGAAAAGGAAAAGCATTACTTTACTTATATAGATATAATAAGGGTTAAATTCATTTTACTCCATTGTGATTTGAGATTGGAACACTTTACCCCTTATCGTTCAAATATAATTAGAAAGTCCCCATGTGATTTTTGACTAAAGTCCTACCGCTAATTTTTGCATTCAAACTAACAGAAGGTGTATTACGCAAACCATTTTTTAGAGTAGGTTGTGTTTTATGAAAAATTAAAATGAAATTAATATAACAAAAGGACACTTTTACCCTCATTTTCTTGAAAACTTAAAATTAGATTAATATGTTAACTAGAATATAATATAATATAATATAATTAATAACTGGTCTAAAATATAAAATATGACATAAACAATAATTAAGAATTGATCTAAAATGTAATTAAATTAAAATTAGATTAACATGTTAGAAATTATAATAAATAATTAATAATTTAGGATTAATTGTGATCTAAAATATAATTAAATTAAAATTAGATTAAAAAGTTAGTAATGACAATAAATAGTTAAATATTTAGGATTAAATGTGATCTAAACTATAATTAAATTAAAATTAGAATAAAAATTTAAGAATTATAATAAATAATTAAGAATGTGATCTAAAATAGAATTAAATTAAAATTAGAATAAAAATTTAATAATTATAATAAATAATTAAGAATTTATAATTAATTATAATTTAATTGAATTAATGCTAGACATTATAAATTATGTGTATGAGAGAGAAAGAAAATAACAAAAAAAAAATATAGCATTTTAGGGTATTATAGTTATTTCACATCTATAGTTAACGGTATTAACAATTGTATTTTAGTCCAAAACCACATGGAGGGCATAGGGCTATTTTTAAAAGACAGGGGGTAAAGTGCTATCAAGCCATCCCGTATGGAGGTAAAATGAATTTTGCCCTACAAATAATATAGATCTTTTAATACATGTTTTAAAAATAATTAACATAATTTAAAATTATAAGGGTTAATTGCTGAAAAGTCTCTACATACGGAGCCATATATTATTTGGCCCAAGGATTAATCTTTTTTTGTCATAAGAACATATGTAGTCCTCGGAAAAGTTGCTTGCGCAAAAAAGTTATCGGTGGTTGATTGGTGGTAGTGAAGTGGACAGATAGTTGACATTGGAAATATAGATGAATAAATATGTGACACATGTACAAATAGGTGATATTTGGATAAATAGTTGAACATGTGACACTTGTACATATAACTAATATTTGGACATATATGTGATGGGCTACATTTTGACAGATACAAATAGCTATCATTTTGGACAGATCAATGTCCTTTTAGTTCAAAAAAATTTAAGTTTGGGAATATTAACCCAATAGTTTCATAAGTGAATCTATGTCATGAGTGCCCAAATTATTATACATTTTTGCAATGCTTATTATGGAAGGATAAAATGTTAGCCCAAGCCCAAATTAATCAGGCAGTCGACCCAAAAGAAAGGGGAGCCCATATAATCTTTTTAAAGAGCCTATTAGAAGTGAATACAAGCATGGGGGACAGTCGAGCATGTGAATATTCCTCTAGAAGAAGGATCCGCATAATGAAAGAGAAACGTCGGATTAAGTTTCATTTAACGGTAGAAACATCAAACAACAAATGCATGAGCATAGGTCAGACCTACTAGATGGTAAGTCCGTCCAATCAATGTGATCTGACGAATACAATGCTTGGCAAGTTAGCCACTAGCATCCAACATAATCTAAGTCGTTCATAAGGGAATGATCCAACGTTCAAAGGCAAAAGCAACTTCGCCACTTGCATAACCAGAGCTAGATGCAAGCAGAACCCTCGTATCAAATATTGATCCAATAGATAAGACTCAAGTTAAGAAGACTATAAAAGGCAAAGACTTAACCGTCGGAGGGTCCTCCCAACCTATCCTGGTCGGCGTTGATCACTAACTTTTTTGGTTTCTCTTGGCAGAGTAAAGAAAGGGACACGTCATCTCGCTTTTCCTGTGGAGAAGAATTGTACCTTCCACAGTTGGCGTCATCTGTGGGAACGACTAGAAGATGAGTGTCCATCACTCTCTAGATGAGATACCTAGTGATCACCAGAATACCTTGGTCAGCAATACGCTTGGCCAAAATTTTGGCCACGACTCAAAAATGGCACTAGTAGATTCAAGGAGAATAACTCCCCTACCAGATGGCGATAACTAGCAAACCTAGCTTGTAGATCGGCTTGTAGCACAGGTCGTGGCCCTCAAAGAAGAGCTACAAATAGCTTAGAGGAGACCAAAAGCCCGAAGAAAGGCAACCGAAGTACGCAGCACCCAACAAAAGAAGGCTATCCCCTGGGAGGCCACCAATCAAACTACTAGCAATCATCCAGGTCAAACAGAAAAGAAGCGCCAAGTTACCAAATGGAATGACTTACTAGAGCACCAAAAGAGCGACCTAAGAAGCTGGCTTGACCAATGTACAGGAGGCAATCCCAAGCATGTTCAGAGAAGCTTTTCACAAAAGAAATAGCCTCTTATTCTCCCGAGCTATTGAGAGCATTGATCAACTGAAGAGATTCACTCTTCCAAAGTTCAACTTGTACAATGGCTAAGGAGATCCGACCAGTTATATCCAATATGATACGTAGGCTATGACCTTATGGAGCAATAATGGACTAATTATGTGTAGAATGTTCTCCTCAAACCTGGAAAAGATGGCCCTTCGATGGTGTTACAAGCTGGAAGCTAGGTTGATTAGCGATTGAAAGAAACTTCAATAAACTTCCATTTCACGTTTCATTACCAATAGTCAACCACAAAGGGGGTGGATGTGCTCCTTACCATAAAGAATGAGGAAACAAAGAGTTTGCAAGATTACACTAGCAAATATTAGGCGACTTATAATGGGATTGACAACTATAATGAAAAATTAGCAGTTGCCTCATTTAAGCTAGGCTTGTAGTCGACTAGCAAGCACCGCTAATCCTTAACTAAGAAGCCTCCCACTACTGTGGGTAGTTTGCTGAGTTGAGTGGAGCAGCATTATAAGATCGAAAACAATCTACGAAGGTCCAAAGAACCAAAGCCCGCACGGTTTTCGTCAAAAACTCCGCAGAAAGAAGAAATGAAGGTTTTTGATCTTAAAAGAAAGGAATCAAACGTGATCGCTAAACAGCCTAAGCCACAAAAAGAAGCCTTCAGAGTAGTTATTACCGCCTTCACAGTACCGATATATCGGGTATTGATGAAGATCCAAAACAAACCTTATTTCTTGTGCCTTCCGAAAATGATCGGGACCCATCTTTTCGGAACCGGAGGCTACGGTGTTCTTACTACAAAGATTATAAACACCTCACCGAAGATTGCAAGGTGCTGAAAAAATTCCTAGAAGAGTTAGTGTAGAGTGGGCATTTACGAACATCTATTAATCATTATGTGAATCACAAAAGGAAGTGCGGAGAAAAAGAGGGAAACACCCAGCCATTGGCAACCATCAATATGATATACTCGATCCCCCAAAGAAACAAATAAATCAAGTCATAGGGGAGATCAGAAGGCTGGCTAACCTAAGGGAGGTGATGGACTTGTCAAAAGGTTCCACAAAAAGAATGCGCTCGTCAAAAGGGAGAATATCATTTATCGATGAAGACTTCTCATGGATTCACCATCTACATAATGACGCTCTGGTAGTGACCTAGCAAATCAAGGAGTTCACTGTCAAAAAGATACCAGAGGATCAAGGGAGCTCTTCAAAGATCATGTACTACGAGTTGTTCAAGAAGTTAGGATTGTCACAGGACGGCCTGCATCCTGTAGATTCACCACTGTACAGCTTTAATTTCATTTTGGTTTTTCCTCTGGGAAAGGTCTTCTTGCTAGTACGGACGGGAACAATAATTCAACAAGTGGAGTTTCATGTGGTGAACGTCCCCTCCCTGTACAATGTGATAATTGGGAGGACGTGGCTTCATAGAATGAAAATAGTTTCGTCCATCTTTCATTAGGTTATACAGTTCCCAACAGGAGATGGTGTTGGTGAAATCAGGGGCGACCAAATGTCTACTAAACAATGCATGGTAATATCTTTCGTCAACAAGGGGATCCAGAAGGTTTGAACACAAGAGAAATGCAAAGAACAGGTTAGCATGGAGCCTTTCGTGAAAAGTACAGAAGAATTGGAGAAAGCACCAATCAACCCAACAGATGAGAAAAAGTTTTTTCTCGTTGGAAAAAGTCTTAGTACAGAGGAAAGAGATTAGTTGATCCACTTTCTACTACATTTTAGGGATGTGTTCGCATAAACTCCATACGAAAAAAAAAGGATTAATCCAAAAGCGGCTTGCCACAAGCTAAACGTGGACCCAAACTTCAAGCCGATAATACAGAAGAGTAAGAGATCGGCACCACAGTAAGTGGAAATTATTAAAGAGGAAGTAACAAGGTTACTGGAAGCCGATGCCATCCGAGAGGTTCAAATATCTAGAGTAGTTGTCCAATATCGTTGTTGTAAAGAAGAAGAATGCATAGTGGAGAATTTGTATAGACTTTACCAGCTTAAATAGTGCATGTAACTTTCCTTTTCCAAATATTGACTAGTTGGTAGATGCCACGTCTGGACACCAGAGGATAAGCTTTTTGGATGCATACTGAGAGTATCATCAAATAGCTATGCACCTAAATGATTAGGAGAAAATGACATTCATCACCCCTATGGGGTTGTTCTACTACATGGTGATATCATTCGGATCAAAGAATGCGGAGGCAACATACCAACATCTAGTTACGAAAATGTTCCATGATCTGATCAGGTGAAACCTCGAGGTGTATATCGACGACGTGGTAATCAAGTCACAATGAAGTAAGGACCATTTAACGGATCTTCAGGAAGCATTTGGGATCCTCTGAAGATTCAAGATGAAGCAAGACACAGTAAAGTGTGCCTTTGGAGTTGGCTCGAGAAAGTTTCTCGGCTATATAGTCACTCAGTGGGGAATAGAGCCAAATCCCCGAGTAGATTTGAGCATTGCTTGACATAACTCCACCCACGTCGCTAAAAGGGATCTAGGTACTTACAAGGATGGTAGTCGCACTTAACAAATTTATTTGTTTATCTTCAAATCGCTGCCGATCCTTCTTTCAGCTAGTAAAGAAGAAAGCTTAGTTCTCGACGCCAGAGTGCAGCCAGGCATTATAGGAGTTGAAGGAATACCTAGCGGAATCTTCCCTGCTCACCAACCTTGAGCCAAGGGAAAAGCTGTATGTTTATTTGGTCGTTTCCGATCATGTCGTAACTTCGGCACTCGTAAGAGAATCAGCACAAGGGCAATCGCCTATGTTCTACGTAAGCAAAACTCTGCTTGACACAAAAACAATGTATTTGCTATTGGAAAAGCTTGTTTTGGGTGAGAAAAAACTTCTCGGGATGGAAAGAAAGAAACAAGATAAGAGTATTAACGTAAATCCCATAAAAAGTAAATTCACATGCAAGAAAAATAATAGCATTAACTTGGCTGGCTGATGACCTTAGGGATAGGCCAGACCATATCAGCGCCAAGATGAAACTCCTAGTTATCCTCCACTATTACAACTATGTTGTTGACTTCTTTGCTAGAATCGAGAAGCATTTAAACTAATTGGTGCTTCACCATCTAGGCTTGAAATAGAATTTCGCCCTCTTTTTGGTAGTAAGGACGAAATTGTAACAGTATCTAATCTCTTAGAGACCTAGGTTTACTCCTAAAATATTGTTCAAGGTAATCACTCCCATGACTATCCTAAAGAAATTATGGGCAAGTAGAGAAGGGGGTATGCCATAGAAGTGCAATATCTCCCTGAGAAGAGGGTGCAAAGGGATCAGACTCCTTCTTCAACAATGTCGATTAGGGGCTATGAATCCGCTCATTTGATCATTCGATGATATTGTCATCGTCAATAGAAAGCCCAACGACAACATCATCAAGAATATTATGGAGAATTCTAAATTCCTAAATGTTTTCTTCAGACTCAAAGAAATACCTGAGACGATTCAAGACAATTAGAAAGTGAAAAGAGCAACAACAGAGAAATTGCAAGAGAAAGAGAGAAGATGAACTTACAAAAAAAGTAGACTGATACTTCAAACAATAAAGAGAGAGAAATGCATGTCTGAGTTTCTGAAAGGATTGCAAGCAAAGTGATGGAAGGCAAGGGGCGCTTCCCATTTAATGTGTCAAAGGAGAAATGACGCCTAAAAGGACGATATGATGGATATCATCATTAAAGGTGAAATCAAAAGACATGTCATAAATGAAAATGGTTCTGCTTATCATCTGATCGGACCAATGTCTTCGGCAACCAACCTAGGTCGGCCACTGAAGAGAGGCAATTGTGGAGGGATAAAATGTTGGCCTAAGCCCAAATTAATTCAGCGGTCAGCCCAAAAGAATGGGAAGGCCCATATGAACTTTTTAAAGAGCCTATTAGAAATGACTAACAGCAAGCTGGTACGTGCCTACGAGCAAATGGAACAGTCGAGCATGTGAATATTCATCTAGAAGAAGGATCCGCAGAATGAAAGAGGAGCGTCATATTAAGTTTCATCCAACGGTGGAAACATTAGACATCAAATGTCGGAGTATAGGTCAAGTCTACTAAATAGTAAATCCGTTCAATCAACCTGATCTGATAAATACAATGCTTAGCAAGTTGGCTACTAACATCCAACATAATCTAAGTCATTCATAAGGAGATGATCTAATGATCAAAGGCAAAAGCAGTTTCGCCACTTGCCCAACCAGAGCCAAATGCAAGCAGAACCCACAGATCAACTATAGATCTAATGGATGGGACTCAAGTGAGGAAAACTATAAAAGGCAAAACAGGTGAAGCCAAGAGGACAAACCTGAGATAATCCAAGAACTCTCTTTCAAATACAAATCATCTATGGCCAAACAATATTTTGAGTTGACCGTCAAAGGGTCCTCCCGACTTATCCTGGTCGAGGGTGATCACTGATGTTTTTTGGTTTCCCTTGGCAGAGTAAAAGAAGGGACATGTCATCTCGCTTTCTTGTGGAGAAGAATTCTACCATCCACACTTACATTTATAAAAATGAGTAAATTACACTTACATCCCTTAAAGGTTTGCTTTTATTACATATTTTTCTTTAATATTTGAGAACTTACATTGCACTCTGAAAATTCAAATTGCATTGGAATTTCATCCATTCGGTTAGTCCCATTAAGTCAACTTACAACTTTGGATGACAACTTATCAAAATGCCAATTTTAACGGTTAAGCCAAACCCAACTCAAATAATCCATTCCATATTCGTCTCATACCCATTTGTAAATCGTATAATGGTAATATCACATGTTAATGTTGACATGATATTATCATTGAATTATCATTACAAGAAAACACACCTTTGGCAACTAAAATTTAGTCGCCAAAAGTCCTTTTTCAGTTGCCAAATATCGAATTTTCACTTTCCCCGACTAAATATTTTAGTCGCCGGTTTTGTCGTGAATACCTTTGGCGACTAAAAAACTGTTAGTCGGCAATATACAGGTCTTCAGCGACCAAAGAATTTGTCGCCAATAGTCAATTCCATTTTTGGAAATTATACATTTAGCGACTAAACTTTTAGTCGCCAATAGTGAATTTTTTTTTTTATTATTTATACATTTGCCGACTAAACTTTTCGTCGCCAATAGCCAATCTTTCGGCGACCACAGACTTTAGTCGCCAAAAGCATTTTTCAGAAAAAAAAAAAATTGCCTCTGTTGTTCCCAAGTTTTGAACCACCAACCTCCCAACATTCTCAACCTTTACCAACACTCTCTTCCCATTACGCCACTACAACATCACATGAATATTAATGCAACATATATTATTTATATACTATATTGACCGATATTAATACAAAACTATATATATAAAAATAATTATTTTTATTTAATATATTTTATGTAAAAAATAAATTATTTACTAAAAAAAATAGGATAGCACTTTTGGTGACTAAATCTGAATTTTAGTCGCGAATTCTATATTTTTTGGCTACTAATTTCTTTTTTGTCGCTAAAAGAATTAAATACCGCCTAAGGATAGCACTTTTGGCGACTAAACTGAATTTTAGTCGCCAAAACCTCTACTTTGGGCGACTAAACTGCATTTTAGTCGGCAATTCTTGACTTTTAGCTACTAAATTTTTTTTAGCAGCCAAAAAGCTTCACTTTTGGCTACGAAATTGATTTTCGTCGGTAAAACACCTATAATCGGCGACCAAACTATTTTTTAGTCGCCAAAACCTATACTTTTGGCCACTAAATGTTTTTAGTCGCCAAAAACCTTCACTTTTGGCTACTAAAATTTTTTTAGTCGCTAAAACCCCCACATTCGGCGACTAAATTGACTTTTAGTCGCTAAAACCCCTACATTTGGCTACTAAACTGTTTTAGTAGCCAATTCTGCTACTTTCAGCGACGAAAAAGCCATTTTTAGTCGCGAAATCTGCTTTTTCTTGTAGTGTATAACTTTTCATGTAAGTATAAGGTACCCTATTATACGGTTGTGTTAGTGAGTTGAGTTGGATAAGTAGTCATACTTATGTAGAGGGGTTTATCCGAGTCCAGATCCTCGGTCAAATTTCTTTGCGGGGCTCCCTGTGGTACTTCAAAAACGACGTCGTTTTTGCCTTTTTTTAAAAATAAAAAAAATCTTTTTCCTTTTCCCTCTTTTGTTTTCTCTCTTAGCTCTCAAAGGTTTGAGAGACCACACCAGAGAGACGAAGAAGAGACAGGAAATCGGATGAGGAGGCAACGATGATAACGAGGCGATGACGACAGCAGCGATGGTAATAGTAGCGACAGCTGCGGCACCGATCAAGAAAAAAAGGGTCCAAAATATGTTTTGAAGAAACTAAGATGATTGTTTGGTCAAACAATTGAGAATCTAAGGTTTTGGAGGGGACCAAACAAACCTAATATGTACCCAGATCTCAATCCAAAGGTAGGCAAGGTAGAAACCAAATCCTAGTTCTCTCCTTTCTTGTTTTCCCCTAATTTAACAAATTAGTTTACTTCCCACATACAACAATTCTCTTCCAAAACCCACAATTTCCTAGCTATTATAGATTTTTTTTTTCCAAGTGTTTCCACAAATAACAATCTAAGCAAACAAGAATAGAAGAAACCCAAGAAACCAATCAACCTAAATCAGTATGTGGAAACAAAATCAGGCCTTTCCTCTTTGATGGCAGCAGCGAGGAGAGATAGAGATAAAGAGAGAGAGAGAGAGGGAGAGAGAGAGAGAGAGAGGGGGTCTTGATCGGAGTTGCCACTACTATCGCCTCACTGTTCGATCGTGTGTCTCTTTTTCATCTCTCTGTTTATAAGTTGCTTGGGGTTGTGCTTGTGGTCTCTCCAACTAAGAGAGAAAAGAAAAGTGGCGTAAAGGCCAAAGTTTTTTTTTTTTTTTAATTTTTAAAAATGGGAAAAAATGATGTCCTTTTTGAAGTACCATAGGGAGCCTCGCAAAGAAACCCGATAGAGGATCCGAACTTGGGTTTATCCTCCTTTGTAATATTTATGATTGGTTGATGATATCACGTATCAATGATTACATTGTATCGTCGTTATACCAAAATTTTAGCCATGATATTAGAAGAAAGAGACTAGAGAAGAGAGGGAGAAATGGAAAGGGTATTCTTCACAAAGGAAGAGACTTGAAAGTCAAGGTTATTGTCGAAGAAGGGGGGCGTTTGCGTAGTGAAACCAACGAACACATGTCACATAGGATAGTGAAACGGAGCCATGGGACATGAAAGAGGCATTCACGTAGGGTCAACTATGACATTTTTGGGATTTAAAGCCGACTTTTGATTTGTTACCTTTCTTACATTTAAAATAAAAATTATGATAAAAAATTACGTATTCACTTTTTATTTATTTATTTTTATAGTTCTTACAAAAATGTTATATATAATGATTAAAATTTACTTAAATATATAACAAAGTTTATAAGAAGAAAAATATCAAAATATTCCGAACTCAAGTACTAGATAAAAAATAAATAAATTATAACAAAATATCAGTTGAACATTACCATTCCCACATTTTAAAATACAAAATTGTTAATCAGGATCTTTACTTAACTAATCATATTATATACACAAATCATACATTTGAGAAATTACTTTCCATTAATTTCAGATGCGATTTATTTATTTATTATTGTATTATTATTATTATTATTATTTTTGAGCTAGCGTAATATCTATAAAAAAAAAAATCTGAGCTCATTTTTTCACTCATTTTTTTTGAGAGATCCAAAGCGGTGGCTTTGCTGGTTTTGGGCAAAGTCGGGCCTGCATTAATGATTGATCCGATGCTTCTCTCTGCAACACTTTGCAAGATCGATGCCACTGGAAGATGGGTTTGGATTTGACTGAGGATTTGGGATTGGTCCGATTGAGGGTTTTTGTTTACAGGTTGTTGTCTCCTCATCTATGTGTTTATCATTATTTTTAGTTGCATGATTTTATCATCATAATTCTTCAATTAAGTTTTCGTATTTTAATCTGTATGAACTTTTTTTTCCCTTCGTTCTTTTGGTGCATTCTTATCGTAAGTCCTCTCTCATTCGTTGGTGAGTGAATAATCACAGAAAATTCATTGATCTGTTTGCATTTGTTGATACTCTCAACATTCTTCCACATGCATGCTACTGCTCATGTAATCCCAATTTATTTATATTATTCTTGTTGCTTTTCTTTGGTCTCTCGTGCATTCTGTTACTTGCTTAGACTATTTGAATAAAAATTGCTCAAATATGTAAAAATAACTGGTGGTTTTGGTTAGTCTTTCATGTATTATTTATTGGATTGGACTTCTCTCAAATTGAGAATTTAATTTGAGAGAGCATTTGAGTTTAGTGTGCCCATTGTGAGCATAATATTGATGATTTGAACCGTTCACTTTTTAAAATTCATGGAGAAGAATAAACACGTAAAAAATCAAGATGATTGGACTTTGGAAGATATATTTTTGATTCACATTTGATTTAAAAAAAATAGACGACAAATGTAATTTCAAGAATAGCTATTTATTTTTTTAAGATAAATGTGATTCAAATATATAACTACCGAAATCTAATTATCTTGAATTTTTACATGTTTATTATTCTCAACGAATCCTAAAATGTGAATGGTTCAAATCACCAAGATTAGACTCACAATGACCCAAATGCTCTCTTAAATTAAATTTCTAACTTGAAAGAAGCCAAACTCTTTTTTATTTGTGTTAGATATGGGTGTTGTGGGGTTGTTTGATTTGGTGATTATTTTTTGTTGTTTTTTTTGGGCTTTTTTTTTTTTTTTTTTTGAATATATATATAGATTTGTCCATATAAGATGGATCTCATTTTTTTTTTTTTGATATAATGTTTTTAAAAATAACACAAAATATATATATATATATATATATATATATATTTGGTTTGTTTAAAGTTGCCCCCAAACACTCATTTAAGATAATAGTTGCATAACCACCTACTCTTTCGTCTTCTTTCTTATTTTTATTTTCCCCTACTTTCAAATTTCAATATTTTAATTCCTATTAATCTGTTAAGGAAAATTTATAATATACACATTTAAAAAGGCAAATCATAAGATAATTATGACTCTTTATAGTAAAAATTACACATATTTATGATGTGTATTATATTAATTAGTGGTAATAGTTACAAATGTCAATTATAGTTTGCACAATAAAATAAAAGTAATATGCTTTGTGGTGCGCAACAAATCCTTTTTATGCTAAGAAATTATGGCTTTTGCCTGGTTGAACTAGTTAAAGTTAGCAAGACTTAGAGCATCTCCAATGCACTAGGCATATAATATTTGTTAGTTAAAATGCCTAGTGTGATTCACTTTTTTCAATTCCAATGCACTAGGCATATGATTAGGTATTTTGGCTTAACTCATATTCACTAGCTACATGTAGCTAGCCTTCAACGCTAGGCAAAATATATTCAATCATTAGGATCATTTCCCTCCATCTTTGTCGACGTGGAATTCTATAAAATTAGTAGTATTTGGATAAATAGCTAAAATAAAGAACATGGTTGGAGTAAAAACATAAAACAGTTGATAGGCAAAATAAAATATATACTTAATAGTAATATTTAGATAGATAGAATGCCTACTACCGTTGGAGATGCTCTTAGTCGATGTAGTTATGTAAACGGTATGCAACTGGGGAGATAGTTTGCTTGGTCTGGTTGCCAGTTTTATTGGAATGCTTCACTTGGATTTGTGTTGTTAGGGTGCTAAAAGATAGGCATTATCATTTTGGAAGTTACTCCTAGTAGGATTCTAGGAAGATGAATTAGAGTCCTACTAAGATTCTATCATGTGGAACCATTACAATAACTTACATTTTTGGCAACCAAATTTATCGAGTAAAAGGAATTTAATCACTAAAAGTTAACTTTTTGGCAACTAAAAAATGCATTAGTCAGTGTTTGTTTAGGTTGTAGCTACTATTTTTTTTAGTCGAGATATATTACTTATTGACGACTAAAAATTTTGTAGCTGAATATGCCACTTTTTGGTGACTAAAAAAATATTAGTCGGCGTAAGTCTAGATTTTAGGCTATTGGGGTTTTAGTCGTCATATACTAATTATTACTGACAAAAAAAAGTTCAGTCGCCAAATAACAGCCATATTTTTATTGTTACTCTTTGGCTACAAAAGAAATTAGTTGGCAAATATTCACTTTTGGTGACGAAAATAAATTTAGTCGTGGTTTACTCAATTTTTTTGACAAAAAAAAAACTAGTCGCCAAATTACAAGTTTTGGTGACTAATATTTTAATAGCTAGAACTTAAGAGTTGGCCACAAAATTTTTAGTCATTATATATTACTATTTGCCGACAAATAACTAGTTTGGTCACTAAGGTCATGTTTGATTCACAAGATTAATATTGAAGTATTAATAATCCTATTAAATTAGTGTGGTATTCACTATCCAATTAGATTAATATCCATTGGATTAATACTCCCATCCCTACCCCATTACTAATAATCTTACAAATTTGTTAAATTAATTATCCATTAGATTAATAATCCTAAACCAAAGTGTTAAAACAAACATAGAATAATTAGGCTCATAAATTAATAATTTCAATCCCCATCCTCTAATCCACCAAATCAATCATGGCCTAAAGTATAATTCATTTTAGAGGAAAATGAATTAATATTGACGCCCTGTTCTTTGTTTAGATATCCAATTGTTCTCTCTCACATCCAGATTCTCTGTGACCACCAAACCTCACCCCACCTTACCTCAGCGCAGACCACCGTCGCTCGCCATCGCCACCTCCACCGCCGCAAATCACCACCGGCATCGTCGCATCCTCACAGATTCTCTTTTGCTCTCTCGGTCTCGGTCTGTCTCTGTCTCTCTCTCTCTGTTTCTCGCTCTCTCGCCCTCAGTATCTCTCTCTCTCTCTCTCTCTCTCTCTCCCACTTTCTCTATTTTCCGCTTTCTGAATCTTGCTCCGGGGTTTTTTATGATTTCTTCAGTTTAATTTCGTGTTGATTTCGAAAAATGGGTTTGGTTGAAGTGGTTTGATTTCTAAAGTTTTATGGGTTTGATGTCCTAAATGGGTTTGATTTTAGTGGTTTCATACGTTTTCCCCACTTTTTCCTTTCTCGCTCATTAGTTTGAAAGCCCTAATTCATTGATTGTGTATGTATTCAAAGCCCTAATCCATTGATGTTGTAGTTTGCAGAATTGCTTCGTCTTGGAGGGAGGAAGTTGGGATTTTTAATCATTAAATGGATTATACCAATTATGCTTCTCAAATATTTTATCCTTTATGCCTTCCCTTTTGGTGGTGGTGAGTGTATATGAATATCCTACAAGTTAGGGATAGCTATGAGTGTGCATTCCATTCATTTCTGTTGTTGTCCCCAAGTATTTTACACTTAATCCAATATCTATAATGTTCTTTATTTGTATTTCTGCAAAATTGTGAATTTCTTATCTATAAACTTTTGCTTGCACACAAGTGCCTTTAAGTTAGTGGTTCCTGTCACTTTAATGGGTGGAAGGAACAGATACTTTAGTGGGTGGAAGGAACACATACAATTGTCAGAATTTGGGGGGTAACCTTGCCACATTTCACTGATATATGAATTTCCTACTACACTAGTTCAAGGCATTGGCTTGGATGGCTTGGATCTTACTAGATTGGCGGCTAAGTCATATGATAATAAAGCAATATTTTCCATGGCCCAAAATCTTTGAAGCCCAACTTGATGCAAAATCTCTGTTATTTGGATCTTGTAAATGGAGATTGCATTGAAGTGAAGAAACTTCAAAATAAATTTTGGAAGAGCTTTGCTGTTTTATCCTCACTGCGCCCCGAAAGAGTTAACAAGTAAAATTTTCTCTCTCATTGATAAAATGTAGAGGCTTTTTTTTTTTTTTTTTTTTGTTTTTTTGGGGGGGGGGGAAGCTGGTTTGAATAAGTCATAAACATAGCCATCTCCGTTTATTGGAATCCTCATTGTGGGGAAATAATAATGATAAGTTGTCCACATGGCCTACATGGCGTGGGGTGGGGGCGGGGGGGGGAGCCTCTCAAAGGGTAAAAGTGTAGCAAGTCCATGCCAAATGGTTTTTTTTTTAAGCCTCTTTGTATCTAGCATCCACATGAAAATTAGGTTATTGTAACATATTCATTTTATTGTGTTTGTCTCTTAAAAAATAAATAGTAAGTGTGTTTTTCTTTTTCTTTTTTTTTTAAAGACAAACACGATAAAATAAATGTTACAATTCTTATATCGATATATTTTTTTGTGTGAATAATATACACGACGAGGTCAAAAAAAGTGAACGATTCGAATCATCAAAACGGGATCCGGACATCGCCTCTTTTGTCTAGATTTGGACTGGAGAGAATCCTCTTCTTTTTAGTTTTTAATGCTGGAGAACTCCAATCGACCCACCCAGTCATCCAATAAAAGGTTTGATATTTCTTTTTCCCGTAATTTGTATCTAATCCGTTTTGTACATATCCTTTTTTGGTATTGTTTTTTATTATGGCTTTCTAAATTGAACATTTCTGAGCAATCTAGATTTAGCATGTTTGGTTGCTAGTCTAAATAGCTCCATTGGTCACACTTCTAGCTAAAACGTGTGATTCTGCTGCTTTTTGTCTCTAAACTTTTTTGGTAGTTTTAGAATAAGAATTTTCTATTACCTTTTGTGGTTGTTGAAATGGTGGATTATTTGATTGCTATGAGGCCACCACTATTGGAAAGAAGACTTTCGGGGCTTCATTTTGCACTCAAGAATCTCCTCAAGCCGAGGC
>NW_021027324.1:205644-235463 GCF_004153795.1 Camellia sinensis
GGGCAAGAAAGAAAAGGATCAGCAACCAATGTCTCCGTTTTTGGCGTTCACAACTGAGGCCATGAGGCTGTTGGAGGAAGAGCAGCATCTTCAGTTGCAAAAGTAAATTCAGTAATTTTCTCTATATTTCTCTCTCCCCCCTTCTTCTTCTTCACTCTCTCTAATCTTTGTCTTATTTAATTTCTACCAGCAAAAGAAGGATCCATCGAAACCGAAGATATCTATGGAGGAGAAGACATTTATGGAGGCCAGGCTCAGGGCAAAGCATGCAGCAGTAGAGAGAGCACTTATGAATATCGTTTTATCTATATATATTAATGGTTTAATTCAGGTTCAAATTAGAACCACAAATATAAAATTATGAATCGCACTGTGAAGTATTATTTATCTTTGTTAGAAATTGGGCGTATTTATCTTTGCTGAGAAAATACAAGGAAAATGAAAGAGCTTTAGAAAGGGTAATTTTCCTACATTTTTCTCAGAAACTGAACCCAGATTGATGGTTTTTAGTTGACGATTCTTGGTTAGTTATCCCCCTAAATTTTCCTACATTTTCTTGAAAACAGAATAGAGAGAAAGAGCTAGAAAAGAAAGACAAGAAGAAGAAAGGTTTCCCTCAAATCATATGGCACAAAGATCAGTGGAGAAAAAGCAAGAAAGAAAAGGATAAGCAACCAACGTCTCCGTTTTTGGCGTTCACAACTGACGTCGTGAGGCTATTGGAGGAAGAGCAGCATCTTCAGTTGCAAAAGTAAATTCAGTAATTTTCTCTATATTTCTCTCTCCACCCTTCTTCTTCTCTCTCTCTCTAATATTTGTCTCAATTTATTTCGACCAGAAAAAAAGGATCCATCGAAACCGAAGACAGCTATGGAGGAGAAGACATCTATGGAGGCCAGGCTCAGGGCAAAGCATGCTGCAGTGGAGAAAACACTTATGAATACTGTTTTATTTATATATTTTAATGGCCGAATTCAGGTTCAAATTAGAACCACAACTATAAAATTATGATTCGTACTGTGAAGTATTATTTATCTTTGTTAGAAATTGGGCACCAATGTGGCATGACCTTTGACCCTTTTGAACCTTATCTATGTAAGTTTTAAATTTGAATTCAAAACCTATTTGGATAACCCATTCTTGATATCTATATCTATCGATATGACATGCTACATTATCACGAAATGGGTTCGGGGATGCTGCTATGATTCCTCACAGTAGCACCTATTGTGATTCAATACTGTGTCGTTTTCTTGGATCAATTTGAATTCTCACTTTGCTGTTTCAATTTTTAATTGCTTTTTTCTCTCAAAATCATAGTTTATTTCTTTTTCTCCTTTTGATTCCCATGCTCCATATATATACACGCATATGAGCAATACTCAAATAAAAATTATTATAAAATTTTTATATAGATTGATATAATTTACTGTGAATTTTTTATTTTAAAAGGAACACTTATGAATATCATTTTATTTATATATTTTAATGGTCCAATTCAGGTTCAAATTAGAACCACAACTTAAAATTACGAACCGTACTGTGAAGTATTATTTATCTTTGTTAGAAATTGGGCTGATTTATATTTGTTGAGAAAATGTAGGGTAAATGAAGGAGCTTTAGCAAGGGTAATTTTCCTTCATTTTCTCAGAAGTTTAACCCTGATTGATGGTTTAGAGTTGATGATTCTTGGTTTAGTTTTCCCCCTAAATTTTCCTACATTTTCTTGAAAACAGAACAGATAGAAAGAGCTAGAAAAGAAAGACAAGAAGAAAAAAGGTTTCCCTCAAATCATATGGCTCATAGATCAGTGGAGAAAGAGCAAGAAAGAAAAGGATCAGCAACCAATGTCTCCGTTTTTGGCGCTCACAACTGAGGCCATGAGGCTGTTGGAGGAAGAGCAGCATCTTCAGTTGCAAAAGTAAATTCAGTAATTTTCTCTATATTTCTCTCTCCCCTCTTCTTCTTCTTCTCTCTCTCTAATCTTTGTCTCATTTAATTTCTACCAAAAAAAAAGGATCCATCGAAACCGAAGACATCTATGGAGGCCAGGCTCAGGGCAAAGCATGCTGCAGTAGAGAGAGCAGTTATGAATACCATTTTATTTATATATTTTAATGGTCCAATTCAGGTTCAAATTAGAACCACAACTATAAAATTATGAATCTTACTGTGAAGTATTATTTATCGTTGTTAGAAATTGGGCACCCATGTGGCATGACGTTCGACCCTTTTGAACCTTATCTATTTAAGTTTTGAATTTGAATTCAAAACCTATTTGGATAACCCATTCCTGATATCTATATCTATCGATAGCATATGTTACATTATGACGAAATGCGTTCGGGGATGCTGTTGTGAATTCCTCACAGTAGCACCTGTTGTGATTCAATACTGTGTCGTTTTGTTGGATCAATTCGAATTCTCAATTTGCCGTTTCAATTTTTAATTACTTTTTTCTCTCAAAATCATAGTTGATTTTTTTTCTCCTTTTAATTCCCATGCTCCATATATATACACGCATATGAGCAATATTCAAATAAAAATTATTATAAAATTTTTATATAGATTGATTTAATTTATTATGAATTCTTAATTTTAAAAGGAACACTTATGAATATCATTTTATTTATATATTTTAATGGTCCAATTCAGGTTCAAATTTGAACCACTACTATAAAATTACGAATCGTACTGTGAAGTATTATTTATCTCTGTTAGAAATTGGGCTTATTTATATTTGCTGAGAAAATGTTGGGAAAATGAAGGAGCTTTAAAATGGGTAATTTTCCTAGATTTTCTCAGAATCTAAACCCAGATTGATGGTTTAGAGTTGATGATTCTTGGTTTATTTTTCCCCCTAAATTTTCCAACATTTTCTTGAAAACAGAACAGGGAGAAAGATCAAGAAAAGAAAGACAAGAAGAATAAAGTTTTCCCTTAAATCATATGGCTCAAAGATCAATGGAGAAAGAGCAAGAAATAATAGGATCAGCAACCAATGTCTCCGTTTTTCGCGTTCACAACTGAGGCCATGAGGCTGTTGGAGGAAGAGCAGCATCTTCAGTTGCAAAAGTAAATTCATTAATTTTCTCTATATTTCTCTCTCCTCCATTCTTCTTCTTCTCTCTCTCTAATCTTTGTCACATTTAATTTCTACCAAAAAAAAAAAGGATCCATCGAAACCGAAGACATCTTTGTAGGAGTAGACATCTGTGGAGGCCAGGCTTAGGGCAAAACATGCTGCAGTAGAGAGAGCACTTATTAATATCGTTTTATTTATATATTTTAATGGTCCAATTCAGGTTCAAATTAGAACCACAACTATAAAATTATGAATCGTACTGTGAAGTATTATTTATCTTTGTTATAAATTGGGCACTCATGTGGCATGACCTTTGACCCTTATGAACCTTATCCATTTAAGTTTTGAATTTGAATTCAAAACCTATTTGGATAACCCACTCTTGATATTTATATCTATCGATAGCATATGTTGTATGATAACGAAATGGGTTCGGGGATGCTGTGGTGAGTTCCTCACAATAGCACATGCTGTGATTCAATACTGTGTCGTTTCGTTGGATCAATTTGAATTCTCACTTTGCTGTATCAATTTTTGATTGCTTTTTTCTCTCAAAATCATAGTTTATTTCATTTTTTCCTTATAATTCCCATGCTCCATATATATATGCGCACATGAGTAATATTCAAATAAAAATTATTATAAAATTTTTATATGGATTGATATAATTTATTATGAATTTTTTATTTTAAAAGAGAACACTTATGAATATCATTTTATTTATATATTTTAATGGTCCAATTCTGGTTCAAATTAGAACCACAACTATAAAATTATGAATCGTACTGTGAAGTATTATTTATCTTTATTAGAAATTGGGCACCTATGTGGCATGGCCTTTGACCCTTTTAAACCTTATCCATGTAAGTTTTGATTTTGAATTCCAAACCTATTTGGATAACCCACTCTTGATATCTATATCTATTGATAGCATGTAACGCCCTCAAAATAACCATCAAATAAGTATGCATTGATATATAAAAGTCCCACAACCTTACATTCATCAGAGTTTCATTACTAAAGTATTACATGTTAACAACAAAAGCAAAATGCCCTACGGGCTTACAGCTTTCCAAGTTAACACTGGGTTACAACAAAAGAGTACTAACTCATTTACATATTTAGCCCTTGGTTTGAATTTACATGTAATACATCAAAAATAAAACGACAAAAGTATGTCCGCCTCTAGCCTCCCAAGCTATGTCCTCGGAGGTGGCATGCTACCTGTACCTGAAAATGATATTCCCATATAGGGTGAGCCACAGCCCAGTAGAAATACACTAAACCAACCATGAACAATGACTAAAAGATTAGCAATTGATAGATGGCCAACACTGATACATTCACATAAATCACATATTTATGTCATACGACTTATGAGTCCAAGTTACTTTTCATTTTCCCCTTTTCAACAGATAAGCATATTAGCTCTATCATCATCTCGACAGATATGTATAAAAACTATATCCCACATTCACAGATAAGCATATAAGCTATATCTACATTCTCAACAGATATGTATAACAACAATATCCCACATTCACAGATAAGCATATTAGCTATATCCACACTTCTCAAAGATAAGCATAAGAGCTCTATCTTCACTTCTCTAGACAAGCATATGAGCTGTATCTACGGAGTTCATCCCCTATCTCCTCCCAATACTATCCGGTTCAGAGGTACATCCCCTATCTTCCCCTAAACCGCGGAGTACATCCCCCATCTCCTCCTCTACACATAACGTATACAAACACATTGGTTCTATATACAATCACTCAATATATACAGTTAATGTATTCTATCAACCGTCAAATTCCATGACACATTCCATTGATTAGTTTTCATTTGCCTAATCATCATGCATTGTCTACAACAATCACGACTATCCTCCACCGATAGCCCAAAGCAGTTATCTCTAAACAGAAAATAAATGCACAATGGATATTCAATCGACATTTTAATTCGGTGAGTGATAAATAATTCAACTACACCCTTTTTCCATAATTAACATCACAACCCTTGGGTCCCATTTTCATCAATGATTCAACGTTTATTCCATTTCTCTATACCAAACATACATCTCGGTTTATTATAAATAAAACCCCAACTTTTGTAAAATAACACAAAAGCCCCAAACTTTCACAAAATTACCAAACCAACCCCAACATCTCAAAATACCAAAATTTAAAGACAAAATCCATAGAGAGGAGTAGGATATCCCTACCTCAAATTCGGAGCCCCAAGGGAGAAGAAGACAAAACCCAACGTGCTCCAAATCTCGAAATTTTCAGATTAAAATGTAGCCCTCGACGATCAACAACTTTTTTGTAAAGGCCAAAGATGAGCAAATCACTCCTACTAGATCAAAACCTAGAGAGAAGGTAGAGTTCTAGAGTGAGAGGCTCAACAATGGTGTTTTTGGAAAAGTAGGAGAGAGAAGAGAAAGTGAAAAAGTGATTTGAAAAGTCAACACACGGAACTTAAACCCAGTCGACCCGCTCGAGCGTCAAACACCCCGCTCGAGCGTCACTCACAGACTCTCGCTCGAGCGGCGGATACACACTCCCAGAACTTTTACAGAACTAGGTCTTCGCTCGAGCTTCCAACTCCCCGCTCGAGCGGCACTCACACAATCCCGCTCGAGCGGCCAATACCACGCTCGAGCGTCCAACACTGCACAGGAAATACTAGATGGGTGCAATTCCCGCTCGAGCGGACAGGTCAAAATCTGGGCAACTAGTTTTGGTTTCTAAACTCAACCAACCTGTAACAAACCTGCCCAACACATCCTATAACTCAAATACGAAGTAAAAGGATGTAAACAAGATAATAATCAACTATCAACATCCACAGACACATGTCCGGATCACTGTACAACAAGGGTAAACCCGGGATCGCTATATAGCATATGTTACATGATAACGAAATGGGTTCGGGGATGCTGCTGTGAGTTCCTTACAGTAGCACCTGCTGTGATTCAATACTGTGTCATTTTTTTGGATCAATTTGAATTCTCACTTGCCGTTTCAATTTTTAATTGTTTTTTTAATCAAAATCGTAGTTTATTTCTTTTTCTCCTTTTAATTCCCATGCTCCATATATGTACACGCACATGTGTAATATTCAAATAAAAATTATTATAAATTTTTTTCTATAGATTGATATAATTTATTATGAATTTTTTATTTTAAAAGATAATACTTATGAATATCATTTTATTTATATATTTTAATGGTCCAATTCAGGTTCAAATTAGAACCACAACTATAAAATTATGAATCGTACTATGAAGTATTATTTATCTTTGTTAGAAATTGGGCACCCATGTGGCAAGACCTTTGACCCTTTTGAACGTTATCCATGTAAGTTTTGAATTTGAATTCAAAACCTATTTGAATAACCCACTCTTGATATCTATATCTATCAGTAGCATATGTTACATGATAACAAAGGGATGCTGCTGTGAGTTCCTCACAGTAGCAACTGCGGTGATTCAATACTGTGTCATTTTGTTGGATCAATTTGAATTCTCACTTTGCTGTTTCAATTTTTAATTGTTTTTTTCTCTCAAAATCATAGTTTATTTATTTTTCTCCTTTTAATTCCCATGCTTCATATATATACACGCACAGGAGTAATATTCAAATAAACATTATTATAAAATTTTTATATACATTGATATAATTTATTATGAATTTTATATTTTAAAAGAGAACACTTATGAATATCGTTTTATTTATATATTTTATTGGTCCAATTCAAGTTCAAATTAGAACCACAACTATAAAATTATGAATCGTACTGTGAAGTATTATTTATCTTCGTTAGAAATTGGCCACCCATGTGGCATGACCTTTGACCCTTTTGAAGCTTATCCATGTATGTTTTGAATTTGAATTCAAAACCTATTTGGATAACCCACTCTTGACATCTATATCTATCGATAGCATATGCTACATGATAACGAAATGGGTTCGGGGACGCTGCTGTGAGTTCCTCACAATAGCACCTGTTGTGATTCAATACTGTGTCGTTTTGTTGGATCAATTTGAATTCTCACTTTGCTGTTTCAATTTTTAATTGCTTTTTTCTCTCAAAATCATAGTTTATTTCTTTTTCTCCTTTTAATTCCCATGCTCCATATATATACACGCACATGAGTAATATTCAAATAAAAATTATTATAAAACTTTATATGGATTGATATAATTTATTATGAATTTTTTACTTTAAAAGGAACACTTATGAATATCGTTTTATTTATATATTTTAATGGTCCAATTCAGGTTCAAATTAGAACCACAAATATAAAATTATGAATCGCACTGTGAAGTATTATTTATCTTTGTTAGAAACTGGGCTTATTTATCTTTGCTGAGAAAATACAGGGAAAATGAAAGAGCTTTAGAAAGGGTAATTTTCCTACATTTTTCTCAGAAACTGAACCCAGATTGATGGTTTAGAGTTGATGATTCTTGGTTTAGTTTTCCCCCAAAATTTTCCTACATTTTCTTGACAACAGAACAGAGAGAAAGAGCTAGAAAACAAAGACAAGAAGAAGAAAGGTTTCCCTCAAATCATATGGCTCAAAGATCAGTGGAGAAAGAGTAAGAAAGAAAAGGATCAGCAACCAATGTCTCCGTTTTTGGCATTCACAACTGAGGCCATGAGGCTGTTGGAGGAAGAGCAGCATCTTCAGTTGCAAAAGTAAATTTAGTAATTTTCTCTATATTTCTCTCTCCCCTCTTCTTCTTCTTCTCTCTCTCTAATGTTTGTCTCATTTAATTTCTACCAGAAAAAAAAAGGATCCATCGAAACCGAAGACATCTATGGAGGAGAAGACATCTATGGAGGCCAGGCTCAGGGCAAAGCATGCTGCAGTAGAGAGAGCACTTATGAATGTCGTTTTATTTATATATTTTAATGGTCCAATTTAGGTTCAAATTAGAACCACAACTATAAAATTATGAATCGTACTGTGAAGTATTATTTATCTTTGTTTGAAATTAGGCACTCATGTGGCAAGACCTTTGACCCTTTTGAACCTTATTCATTTAAGTTTTGAATTTGAATTCAAAACCTATTTGGATAACCCACTCTTGATATCTATATCTATCGATAGCATATGTTGCATGATAACGAAATGGGTTTGGGGATGTGTAGACGTCCCGAACGCCCCAGGAGGATGAGTCCTGTTCTGTTCATATTGGGTTCACTACAGTTCAGGACTCTCAAATTGTCACGGTCCTAAATCTGAACCAAAGAGTCCAAATCTGGCAAATCGTTTTGGAAAATAGATTTTTAGAGAAGAAGTGCCAAACATGGATTGCTTTGCCAGATACAGAGTCGCCACCTAAATATTTTATTTTGAAAAATTTTGGAAACCTTGACTCGGTGCCAAAGGCAACGTGTCTATCATCACCAAAGTTGCCTCGGCTCGGGAACTTGGGTACGATTGGGGCTAGCCTCATAAGTGTAATGAGAAACATAGATGAGAGTCCAAATTTGATAACTTTTATAGAAATTCATTTTATTGCAAAAAATCTTTGGCAGAAATGGACTACATCACCAGTTCTTAGAGTCGTCACCTAATATTTTTGGGAGATTAAGAAACACGTGACTCGTGCTAAGGCCACTGTTCGTCATAACCAAAATGTTTGAATTCCATTTCTTCCACTTTCATTCATTGGTAAGATATGCCTATCTCTATCTCACTCTAAACTAGGAGATTAACAAACCATAAAGTCGGAAAAGGGGATCAAGAAGTTGGCGAATATTATTTTTCTCTAATAATAATTTAGTTCTGGGGACAAGTAGAATCCACAATGCGAGAAAATAGTTTGAATCTATGTTAAATTGGTAGGTGTACATAGAAGGTCATTAATTGAGCATCCCCACTTACCTATCAAAGATCGGCCTCTATTAAACCATGATATGAATTTTATTTGCGTTATATGTTCATATTCCGATTATTTAATAAATGCTAAAATTACTTTGTAAAGAAAGCAAGTATAGATTATGTCATTTATTTTGGAACAATTAGATTTCATGTATTTATGAAAGCGTTTTGAATAACTCGACGGAAATTTGAGTTTGCGACATGAAAATCAATTTTGTTCCAAATTGAACAACACAACCTCCATCCACGAACATTCATAGAGATATATCAAATAAGCACATAACCACATGGTATAATGCTAAACGTAATAAGAAAAACACACACAAACGGAATGATAAAGAATAAAAACTTACATTTTTACCTGTGTCACGCAAACAATTACAAAATAAAGTTAGTAAAACATGTATGATCTTATATACAAAATTCTAATGCAATTCATTCACGATATGCAACTAGTGATTCGAATTTTGAAATATGACATGTGATTCATATCAAGAACATGAAGTTGCGCACAAAATCACGTAATAATCAATTAAACTCACAAATGCAAATTTAGTCGAATCACGATGCATCAAACATAGATGTAAAGCAAGGATATGATGATAAACAAAATATACAACAAATGTATAGACATAGAAAGCAAGTAAAGAATGGGGTAGAAAGAAGCGGGGTGGGGAAGTATTATAACATTTGAATATTACAAATCCGAATATGGGGAAAGAAAGAAAATATTACAACAAGATATATCTTCACAGATCTCACTTAAAATAAAGGAAAAACAAGAAAAACATAAGCTTCAGGGGGCCTCCGAGACGGTTGGAGACTGTTCTGCTCAATGCCGGGAGGCCGCTAGGCTCTGTCTAGAAGAGGTTGGTTGGTATGCCAAAAAGTAAGCTGGCCGGCCAATTAGGCTAGGCCAAAACTCTGTTTTGTTGTAATTCCAAACAAAGAGTAAACAAGAGATATGTAGGTGGCTTAACTCACCATGTCCAGTTAGATTACAACAGTTTATGATATGAAATCAAAAACAAGAAAAATAATATGAGAAAGGAAATGCAAGAAGATAAAAAGTGTGCAAAATTCACCTTCCAAGGAAAGGATTTGATTTTCAAACTTCCTTTGGATTACTCTCAAGTTTAGGAAGTGTATTCTTAGTTCTCAGTTTGAAAATTTGAAACTCTTGTTTGAATGATGTTTTTGGGTTGTTTAACAGTGTGAGGGAGGGAACTCTCTGTTTTTCTCTCTTTCAAAAACACTCACTCTTTCTTGATCAAGACTACTGGAATTTGGCTATATCAGAGTCTTTGGGATGGTTTTGGTGTATCAAGGATAGAATATCAGTATATGATGGTGTATATAAAAGATGGGAGTTTTTGCTTCAAAACTTAAACTTTATCTTTTCTTTTCCTCTCTATCTCCTTTCTCTTCATTTCAAATCCTCTTCTCCTAACAATCCGATCACCTTCAGATAGGCAATGCAAGAATGCTCAATAAAGAAGGTGATGGGGTACAAGGTTGAAAACAAAGACCATAAAGTGACAAAGACAAAGGACTTTGTTGAAAAGGCCAACTCTCTTAACAATAAAGGATGAGTAAATACACACTCTATAAGGCTCAATAGAACAGGTGTGAGGAGACAAGGTGGAAGACAAGGATGATGGGGTGACAAGGATGATTGCATTGGATGCTCCTTTTGGCGTAAAAGACAAATGCTCTTTTGACAATGGAGGCCAAAAAAAGATAATTTAGGGTGAGCATGTGTGTATCTCATGCATGAATATATCAAGAATGATCTGGAATGGCATGTCCCACACGCATTCAACAAGAATTCTGCCAAAACTGTCCTATTTCTAGGCAAATTAGCTGGCCAGCCACGAAGTTGGCCTTGGTCTGACTAATATGCCCAAAACATGATTTTTCAACAGAATTATCATCCTTTCCTTCTATTTTCACATTGTTCTTTACTCAATTTTCTTAGAAAATGTATCATTTTGAAGTTTAAAAATGAGTCTCAGAACACGATGATAATAATCGGAACAAAGAGAAAGAACGTTTCGAAAGAGAGTTTTGAACGGGATTTAAACTTGTCACGACCCAAACTCGCCCCTATGGGTTTAGCACCGTAACCGGCCAGTAATCCGAGATTACCGAAGGCCTATTTAACAGTAATACAGTAATACAGAGTACAGGGGCTGGCGGAAGCCAAAACAGTAATTAAAAGATGTCCAATGAGCTGTGACAGCCTGTATGCAAAAAGACTTCCATATATATATATATACAATCAGTACCAAAACAGTATATACAATGTATACAATCATTCAGGACAGGGACTTAATCCTTATTAGCACAGTACAGTAAAACACCATTCAGTCTATAGAGAACATAAACAAAAAGGGAAAAAACTAAAACACCCCAAAAGCCCTAGCTTGACAGGCTCGGAACCTCGTAGTGAGGCACAGTGGATGGCTTTGACAAAAGGGAGTCTAACCCACGCTCCTAGCTCCGGTCTGGTGCCTAAACACCTACATATATATATATATACACAGTGAGCTAAAGCCCAGTGAATAACATAATGTGTAAAGAGGTTAAGAATGAATGTCCTTACAGTAACAAAAACAGTTCATTGAATCAGTATACCAGTCAATCAGTCATAACAGTCATATGTGGTACATCCATTAGCAGAACAGTACAGTAAACAGTAGGTCTTAAAAGACCGAACAGTCAATGATGGCTATCGTAACAGTAAACAGAAGTTCCAAAATAGGAACTGACAGAGATCTCTGTAACAGTAGCAGTAACAGTAACAGTAGTTGCTAAGGATGCCACAATACAGTTCAGAATAAAGGACAAACATTCATTCAGTTAACAGTAAACAGTTCAGAAAATAGTTCAGTTGATCATTCAGAAAATATTCATTTTCGAACATATCTTTACAACATTGTTACTCACAGAGTTCTAGGCTACAGATAAACTAGTACGCGTCTCCGGATGCCAACCCTACACAGTTGTAGAATGAACACACACTAAGCTACACAGTTGGGAAAAATAATAACTTAATCCCTAGTTTGCCTCAGTGTGGTTCTATATCAATATCATCACTAAGATGCCTTAAACTGGGCCTAGGAGTGCCTAAGATAGAATGAGGATGCAAAGATGCACTTTAAAACACTTTTCAGAATTTTCAGAAAGCAGGGGTCTCGCTCGAGCGTGGCTTTCTACGCTCGAGCGGACATGCAGACAAAGGAGCTCCGCTCGGCGCGAGTTACCGCCGTCGAGCGGACTGCAAAAGTACTGGATGTGTGAAAATCAAGCTCGATGGGTGCTCGATACCCGCTCGAGCGTGTGACACAAGTCCTCGCTCGAGCGTCCAATACCCCGCTCGAGGGGATTGTAAAGCAGTGTAAAGTGCTGGATGCACGAATTTCACGCTCGAGCGCCAGTCACTCCGCTCGAGCGTGAGTCCAAAATTTGGAATTTTCAGATTTTAACCTCAAGCTCAAAAACAAGTTTCAATGTACCAAATTCGATCCTTTTTGGCTAATTTTCTGGAAAACACTTCAAAACTCATAATACAACATGTTTTGAAGATCAATTTGAGAAATCAAAGCCCAAGGGTAGTTCAATTAAACACAATTTTGAACCAAATTTCAAGAACAAAGCTTTAATGTGACATGCAAGTATTAAACCAAGATCAAAGCTTCAATTACATGCTCTAATGAGCCAATTTCCTCAAAAACAAGATGACTTCAAGGTCCATTGCAAAAATATGAACATGCATGTGAAATTTCATGAACATTAACTTCAAAACTCAAGAATGGCAACATGCATGCATGGATTAAGCTCTTAATTCAACATATGAAGCTAATTCATGTCTTTAATCTCTAGACTTCCATGCCATGCAACAAAATGACTTGAATTCATGAACAAGAATGTATAAACTCTACCTTAAGTCTCCAATTATAAGACTAGAAGCTCAAGTAGGCAATCTCTTCTATGATTCTTCAAATTCCAAGCTAAAACTCAAAAACAACTCAATTCTCTCACTCTCTCTCTCTCTCTCTCTCTTAGTCGGTTGAGGGCTCAAGAATGGCTGAACAAATGTTTTGTTTGAATGTAATAAGGCTTCAATATGTGTTTCCTAAGTGGTCCACTAACATGGCATTATGGTAAATACTTGGACTTTTGTGCTTCATTGCTATTTAATCTAATTTAATCATACCGAATCACATTTCAAGTAAATATATCATAAAATCACATAAATCTCAATTAGCATAAAACACTGATCAATTTCTGGTTCGGCCGCCGATAAGGCCTTCAATTTGCGGTTTAAAACATAAAACATGAACGGATAATTTGACAGTCGAACAGATAGAAATGCACTTAAACAGATACAAACAATCAATCAGTTTAGTAATTCAGTCAGTCAGTCAGTTAACATGCCTAATCATAGATTAGCATTAATCAGTGTTATTATCAGTAAACAGGAGTGAGGGTTGTCACAGTCTCCCCTCCTTATAAAGAGTTTGGTCCTCCAAACTCGAATTACCTTTATTTTAGAAGAAAACAGGATTCAGTGGGAACAAGTCAGGATATCTTTTCATCATATCATCTTCCCTCTCCCAAGTGGCATACACGCCACCATGGTTCTGCCAGTCAACTTTTACTAACGGAATCTCTTTATTTCTCAACTTCTTGATCCGTCTGTTCACAATCTGAATGGGCTGCTCTTCATAAGTGTAGTCAACACTTAGCACTACACGAGTAGGCTCAATCACGTGGAAAGGATCCCGAAGGTATTCCCTCAACATTGAGATATGGAACACGTTATGCATATGCTCCATTTCAGGATGAAGCGCTACTTGATACGCCACCGGATTAATTTTCTCAATAATCTCATACGGTCCGACATACCTCGGCGTTAGCTTGCCTTTAACTCCAAAACGAGTCTGGCCCTTCATCGGTGTCACTTTTACAAGCACATGATCACCTACTTCATATTCTCTATCTCGCCTTCGGACATCCGCATAACTTTTCTGTTGGCTCTATGCGGTTTTCAGTCTCTGTTTGATCAGTTTTACTTTTTCTGTAGTTTCATACACCATGTCGGGCCCAAGCAAAGGCCCAACTCCAACTTCTGCCCAGCAAATCGGAGATCGACATTTGCTACCATATAAAGCCTCGAAAGGCGCCATACCAATACTTGAATGAAAGCTGTTATTGTAGGCAAATTCAGCCAACGGTAGATGACTTTCCCAATTTCCTTGGAAATCAAGAACACACATTCTTAGTAAATCCTCCAGAGTCTGGATGGTTCTTTCTGACTGACCATCTGTCTGAGGATGGTAGGCACTACTCAGTTTCAATTCAGTACCCAATGCAGTTTGCAGGCTTTGCCAAAATCTCGATGTAAACTTCGAGTCCCTATCAGAAACAATGGACACAGGCACTCCATGCAATCTCACAATTTCATCAATATAGAGTATAGCCAATTTGTCCGCATTATGAATTGTTTTGACATGTAAGAAATGAGCAGATTTAGTCAGTCTATCAACAATAACCCAACTTGAATCCATACCTTTACTGGAGCGAGGTAAACCAATGATGAAATCCATAGTAATATGTTCCCATTTCCACTCCGGTATCGGTAAGGGTTGCAGTAAACCTGCGGGTCGTTGATGTTCAGCTTTAACTTGTTGGCAATGAAGACATTTTGACACAAAATCAGCAATTTCTTTCTTCATTCCCGGCCACCAGAAATTCAGTTTCAAGTCTTGGTACATTTTCGTATTCCCTGGATGGATAGACAGTTTCGAATTGTGGCCCTCTTACAGAACTCTTCTTTTTAGTTCAGAATCATTCGGTACACACAGTCTTCCCTGAAATTTCAACACATTATTCTCAAATTTGAAATCCGGCCTCGGTTTGGATTCTCGTTCTTCGATGATCTTCTTCAAGAAGTCATCTTGTTGTTGTTTCTCTTTAATTTCTTTAATCAGTGCCGGTTGAGCAGAAATAGCAGCTATTGTTCTACCTTGTTCTCGTAAAACAATCTCAATTTCAGATTTCTCAAGGTCATAAAGCAACTCTTTCTGTCCGATGAGTAAACAGGCTAAGTTTCCAATCGATTTCCGACTCAGTGCATCGGCAACGGTGTTAGCTTTTCCCGGATGATACAAAATCTGTAGATCATAATCTTTTATCAGTTCTAACCATCTCCGCTGTCTCATATTCAGTTCTTTCTGTGTGAAGAAGTATTTCAAACTCTTGTGGGCTGTATACACCTCACATGTCGCCTCATAAAGGTAGTGACGCCAGATTTTTAAGGCAAATACCACTGCAGCAAGTTCTAAGTCATGGGTCAGGTAGTTCTTTTCATGCGGTCTCAGTTGTCGGGAAGCATAGGCAATAACTCTCTCATTCTGCATTAAAGCACATCCCAAACCCTTATGAGAAGCATCACTAAAAATGGTAAAACTATCCGTACCTGAAGGTAGGGTAAGAACCGGTGCAGTCACAAGTCGAGTTTTCAACTCTTGGAATGCTGATTTTCTTTGGTCAGTCCAGTCAAATGATATCCCCTTCTGAGTCAACTGTGTAGTGGTAAGGCAATTTTGGAGAAGTCTTTGACAAATCTTATGTAATACCCGGCTAACCCCAAAAAGTTTTGGACTTCTGTAACATTTGTTGGTCTAGGCCAATTTACCACGGGTTCAACTTTCTGTGGGTCAACTGAAATACCATCTCTACTAATAACATGTCCCAAAAACATAACATGATCAAGCCAAAATTCATATTTACTCAATTTCTCATACAGTTTCTGTTATCTTAGGGTCTGTAAGGCAAGTCTCAGATGATGTTCATGTTCTTCTCTACTTTTAGAATAAATCAGAATGTCATATATAAATACAACAATAAAGTCATCGATGAATGGTTTAAAAATTCTGTTCATAAGGTCCATAAATGCAGCAGGTGCATTGGTAACTCCGAAAGGCATAACTAGGAATTCATAATGTCCATACCTCGTTCGAAAAGCAGTTTTGTCAATGTCGTCTGGTTTAACTTTCAGCTGATGATATCCGGATCTGAGATCAATCTTAGAGAACACTTGAGCACCCTGTAACTGATCAAATAAGTCATCAATACGTGGCAAGGGATATTTATTTTTCACAGTTACCTTGTTCAGTTCGTGGTAGTCAATACAAAGTCTCAATGAGCTGTCTTTCTTTTTCACAAACAAGACAGGTGCGCCCCATGGCGAAGTACTGGGCCTGATGAACTTCTTATCTAACAGTTCTTGCAGTTGCACTTTCAATTCTTTCAGTTCAGTCGGAGCCATTCGGTAAGGAGCTTTAGATACTGGTTGTGTACCCGGAATCACATCAATGGTGAACTCAATCTCCCTATCAATCAAATCCCCTGGCAGATCATCTGGAAATACATGCAGAAATTCTCTGACTATATGAATACTGTTCACATTAACATTAACATCAGTAGATACAGTCAATACAGAACAGAAATACCCTTTACACCCCTTTCTAATTAGTTTGTATGCTTTCATAGATGAAATCAAATATGGGGGAGGTACCACTCCACTTCCGTTAAACACAAATTCAGGTAGGCCAAGTGGACGAAAAACAACTTGTTTTGTCACACAGTCTGTAGTAGCATGATATTTTGTTAACCAGTCCATTCCCAATATCATGTCAAAATGATCAATGTTCAGTGGCAGTAAATCAATATACAGATGCATATCTCCAACAATAATTTCACATGCAGGGTACATATAAGCACAAGTCACAGATCCCCTAACAGGTGAAGATACAGCTAACAAGTAATTCATGGGTTCTAATGGTCCATTCAATTTTCGCGAAAAAGCATGCGATACATATGAATGTGTAGATCCCGAATCAATCAAAACATACGCATTTTGAGCACAAATTGAGAGTATACCTGACACGACGGTCTCGGTGTTTTGTACGTCTCTCGGTACGAGTGCGAACACTCGGCCTTGTCTCACAGGCTCTTTCCCAGTAGCTTTGGGGTTAGGTTTCGGTGGAGCAGTTGATGCTGCTGCGCTTGGTACAGCTTTACTATTGCCCTGAGGAGTGGAAGGGCAATCTTTGACCATGTGGCCCACCTTGCCACACCTATAACAGGCACTAGATAATTTATGACAGACCCCTTTGTGTTTCTTACCACATTCAGAACAGGGCGGTATGGAACCACTTCCCTGACTGGAACTGGTTGTTGACCTCGTATTCTGCTTCTTATTCGATGAATTGTTTATGCCTTTCTTAAATTTAAAACCCCGTCTCTTCCCGCGCCACTCTGTTGCGGGTGTTTCAGTCTGCTTCAAAGCTTCGATATTTGCTTCGGCCATAATGGCTCGGTCAAGAACATCCACATATTACAGTAACTTTAGCACATTGATTCTGTCCAGTATTTCTACATTGAGACCGCCTTCAAACTTCCTGGCCTTCTTGTAGTCGGTGTCCACCATGTGTGGTGCATATCTAGCAAGTTCGGTGAACTTTGTTTCATACTCTCCTACGGACTTAGCGCCTTGTTTCAGTTGTTCGAACTCGATCACCTTTCTGTCCCTGACACACTGAGAGAAGTACTTTTTGAAAAAGGCTTCTTTGAATTGAGCCCAAGTCATAACAGTGTTGACATCACGAATAAGCATCCACCACCTTCTAGCTTCTTCTTGCAAAGTAAAGGTGGCCAGTAGCACTTTGTGTGCTTCAGAACATGGAAAAACTTCAAATAACTTTTCTGTTTCAAGAACCCAAGCTTCAGCCTTTAAGAGTTCAAGGCCTCCCTGGCAGTTTCATCTTACTGAACTTCTGTGTTAGAGCAATGATGTCATTATTAGCAGGTGGCCCTGGTTGTACTGGAGGAGGTGGGGGCTATTGGTTCTGTTGTTGTCCTAGTCTTTCAGTTAGTAGTTCCACCATTCTCTCCAACCTTGCCATTCTTGCCTCAGAGGATTCAGTTTCATCAACATTTCTTGCGTTGTCCATCTCACTATAGGCAGTTATAACAATTATAAACATAGGCAGTTGCATACTTAGACAGATTATCACATTAACAGTTATATTCATGTCTTAGCCACACACACATTTATCATGCTAATGTAATGCCCTAATCACTTTTCTAGGACATCCTATAGCTCATTTGGACACGTGTGTGCGGTATAACTCGTGGTTTAAGTATCGCTCTAATACCACTCTGTCACGACCCAAACCCACCCATATGGGTTTAACACCGTAACCGGCCAGTAATCCGAGATTTCCGAAAGTCTATTTAACAGTAATACAGAGTACAGGGGCTAGCGGAAGCCAAAATAGTAATTAAAAGATGTCCAATGAGCTGTGACAGCCTGTATGCAAAAAGACTTTCATATATATATATATATATATACAATCAGTACCAAAACAGTATGTACAATGTATACAATCATTCAGGACAGGGACTTAATCCTTATTAGCACAGTACAGTACAACACCATTCAGTCTATAGAGAACATAAACAAAAAGGGGAAAAACTAAAACACCCCAAAAGCCCTAGCTTGACAGGCTCGGAACCTCGCAGTAAGGCACAGTGGATGGCTTTGACAAAAGGGAGTCTAACCCACGCTCCTAGCTCCGGTTTGGTGCCTGAACACCTACATATATATATATACACAGTGAGCTAAAGCCTAGTGAATAACATAATGTGTAAAGAGGTTAAGAATGAATGTCCTTACAGTAAAAAAAATAGTTCATTGAATCAGTATACCAGTCATTCAATCATAACAGTCATATGTGGTACATCTATTAGCAGAACAGTACAGTAAATAGTAGGTCTTAAAAGACCGAACAGTCAATGATGGCCATCGTAATAGTAAACAGAAGTTCCAAGATAGGAACTGACAGAGATCTCTGTAACAGTAGCAGTAGCAGTAACAGTAACAGTAGTTGCTAAGGATGCCACAATACAGTTCAGAAGAGAGGACAAACATTCATTCAGTTAACAGAAAACAGTTCAGTTGATCATTCAGAAAATATTCATTTTCGAACATATCTTTACAACATTGTTACTCACAGAGTTCTGGGTTATACATAAGCTAGTACGCGTCCTCGGATGCCAACCCTACACAGTTACAGAGTGAACACACACTAAGCTACACAGTTGGAAAAAATAATAACGTAATCCCTATCTTGACTCGGTGTGGTTCTACATCAATATCCTCCTTAAGATGCCTTAAACTAGGCCTAGGAATGCCTAGGATGGAATGAGGATGCAAAGATGCACTTTAAAAATATTTTCAGAATTTTCAGAAAAACAGAGGTCCCGCTCGAGCGTGGGTTTACCCGCTCGAGCGTACAGGCAAACAAAATACTCCGCTCGAGCGCGAGTTACCCCGCTCGAGCGGACTGTAAAACATGCCAAAAGTACTGGATGTGCGAAAATCACGCTCGATTGGGCGCTCGATACCTACTCGAGCGTGTGACACAAGTCCTCGCTCGAGTGTCCAATACCCCGCTCGAGCGGACTGTAAAACAGTGTAAAGTGCTGGATGCACGAATTTCACGCTCGAGCGCCAGTCACTCCGCTCGAGGGTGAGTCCAAAATCTGGAATTTCCAGATTTGAACCTCAAACTCAAAAACAAGTTTCAATGTACCAAATTCGATCCTTTTGGGCTAATTTTCTGGAAAACACTTCAAAACTCATAATATAACATGTTTTGAAGATCAATTTGAGAAATCAAAACCCAAGAGTAGTTCAATTAAACACAATTTTGAACCAAATTTCAAGAACATAGCTTTAATGTGACATGCAAGTATTAAACCAAGATCAAAGCTTCAATTACATGCTCTAATGAGCCAATTTCCTCAAAAACAAGATGACTTCAAGGTCCATTACAAAAATATGAACATGCATGTGGAATTTCATGAACATTAACTTCAAAACTCAAGAATGGCAACATGCATGCGTGGATTAAGCTCTTAATTCAACATATGAAGCTAATTCATGTCTTTAATCTCTAGACTTCCATGCCATGCAACAAAATAACTTGAATTCATGAACAAGAATGTATAAACTCTACCTTAAGTCTCCAATTATAAGACTAGAAGCTCAAGTAGGCAATCTCTTCTATGATTCTTCAAATTCCAAGCTAAAACTCAAAAACAACTCAATTCTCTCACTCTCTCTCTCTCTCTCTCTCTTAGTCGGTTGAGGGCTCAAGAATGGCTGAACAAATGTTTTGTTTGAATGTAATAAGGCTTCAATATGTGTTGCCTAGGTAGTCCACTAACATGGCATTATGGTAAATACTTAGACTTTTGTGCTTCAATACTATTTAATCTAATTTAATCATACCGAATCACATTTCAAGTAAATATACCATAAAATCACATAAATCTCAATTAGCATAAAACACTGATCAATTTCCGGTTCGGCCGCCGATAAGGCCTTCAATTTGCGGTTTAAAACATAAAACATGAACGGATAATTTGACAGTCGAACAGATAGAAATGCACTTAAACAGATACAGACAATCAATCAGTTTAGTAATTCAGTCAGTCAATCAGTTAACATGCCTAATCATAGATTAGTACTAATCAGTGTTATTATCAGTAAACAGGAGTGAGGGTTGTCACAAAACTGTTGGCCAAAACAGGCTTAGGGTTGGAAATGGAACAAAAATTCTGCCTTTCTTACTGAGGATTTATGTGAGAAACACATTCTTGTTTTCATCATCGGGTAATCAAAAGAAAGCGCCAAAGTCTTAAGGCCGATCAAAATGGGTTGTCTACATTCCCTTCTCTGATATTTTTTGTTTGTAGGCAATTCCAGTTTGAGATGTGGTTCTTATCCTCTTGATGTACATGAGCATTAGACGAGGAAGGCTGTGAGCATTACCGGGTTGAATCTTGGAGCTATTGTCATCCATTATTTACACTATGATAGCAAAGCTGTAATTGATTTAGAGTAACAAACTCATACTAATAAAAAGATGAACAGGCATATTCATGTAAGGTACAAATCTGAGATGAGCATGCTCAATAAAAATATAATCTCATTAGAGTTTGTGAAATCAGAACTTAATATTGTTGATCAGCTGACCAAAGGTCTATCTAGGAGCGGAGTCCTAGATCTGTCGAAGAGAATGGGCTTAAGCCCACCAGGAAGTCATCTAGGGAGGTAATCCATCTTCTGTGATTAGAGATCCCATGAAGAAAGTTCAATGGGTAAAAACAATCCATATTGCATGACTTGTATGCAACACTTTTAAAGAAAATAGACACTTTTAGACTCTCATGCTCATCCCTGTGGCAATGGTGCTATGAACAATAACAAGTTAGGAAGGGTTTAACCTTGAATGAATCCAAGGCAGACAAACTTCTGCCAAGTATATTCCATCACTATACCCTTAGAGGATTCACCTAAGTGGGAATTGTCGTGAGGCCACGACTTGAGGCTTAGGCTAGTCTCTAGTAACTCCCATGAGAATCAAGATATAGTGCATGGTCTTTAATGGCACTAACCTACGAACCATAGTCTGTGTGACATGTTGAACTTTGGCTTAAAGGGTCTAGTTCAAGATATATTTCACTATGATCATTTGGAGGAAAACAATCAACACAAAGTGTAGTTCAAGTCTGGAAGACTCCTACACCTATTGCACAGTATTGCCCATATATTTTTGTACTTGTATTTATTTTATTTTATCTATTTATTTGTTTAGTTGTTTTTTATTATTTTATTCTATTATTTTACAGGTTTGAAAATTGTGGGGGAATGTTGGAAAATCTAGTTTTAAGTTTCAAAACTCACAATTGATTAAGAATTTAAAACCAATTCAATTTCTTACCGTAACAAACTTTTCATATAAAACTCTTTTAATATATTTTACTATAAATTCTATTATTATCTTTAAAGGCAATAAACGTTTGAAACTTTTAGACCAAATATAAGCTAATTCAAATCTCATTATAATTATTATTCAATTTGAGTGTTGGAGATTCAAGATCTTCACTCCAATTTTTACCCAACAGTTTTCCACAGCTTGATAGAGGAAAAAAAATACTCTCCTGTTCTCCAAAAAAAAAAAAAATTATGTTCTCATTAAAAAGCTCCCTTCCTTGTTATTTTTTGTTTGTGGGCAATTCTGATTCAAGATGTGGCTCTTATCCTCCTAATGTACATGAGCATTAGACGAGAAAGGCTATGAGCATTACCTGGTTGAATCTTAGAGCTATTGTCATCCGTTAATACCTTCACATAAGGAGGATCAGTTGCTTTAGAACAGTGAACATATGCCTCTCGATTTCTTACACGCCAAATTTATTGTTAAATTTATTTTCACCATTATACTTTATATTTACATGCTTTAGGACTTTTTATTATGTTTTACAATCTTGCATATTATAGTCTTATATTATCTGTGTACCTTTGGTATTCATTATTTAGTTATTGTGTTAGTTTAAAATTATTTAATTGTTGGATGTGTTTCTTTATGCTAGGTTTCTAACATGCACACCCAAGTCTCAAGTTTTGCCCGCAAGGCTTATTGCTTTTTTTCTATGATTCAAGCACTAATTTTTTATTTTTTTTATTTTAATTAAGATTTGTAAGGTGTTAGTTTGTTATTAAAGTTAGATTGCAATTAAAGGGGTCGCCGCTACTCCATGTATATATATATATTATAAACTAGATGGAGAAAATTATTTGTTTGTTTGAAAGTTGTGAACTTTGTATTAAATTGTCTACAAAAATGGTGGCTCCATGTTTGAAAAAAATAAAAAGACAAAAAATCAGTCTTATTTTTTATCTTTTGCTGACTATTCAAAATCAAGGAGTGTGCTTATGTAAGCGATGACATCAAGAGTATGCTTATGTAAGCCATGACATCAGGAGCGTGCTTATGTCAGCCATGACGTCAGCAAGGAACGTCCAACGGGTATATTTTTGTGTATAAATAGAAGTGTTGGATGTGGAGAAAAATCAAGAACTTGAAGAGAAAATTTTCTGTGAGCTCTAAATTGTATTCTTCTCTTTCACTTTCAAATCTAAGTCTAACTTTTGTTCTTACACTTTCATATCTACTCTTTGTGAGAGAATTATTGTAAAAGTGGGTTCAATTACCACTTATTTTTATTCCTTATTTTTGTGAGAGATTTTGTAAGGGTAAGGCATTTATTGTTGAGTGAGGCTCAATAGATAAGAGTAAGTCCTGTGCCAAATCCACAGGCTTGGTGGTGTATTTATTCAATTGATAGTAAAGAAATTCTCAAGGAGGTTCCTTGGGGAGTGAACGTAGGCCTAGCGTGCCGAACCACTATAAATCGCAGTGTTTGATTTTCTCTCTCTATCTCTTCTACTTTTATATTGATAATTATTATTCTGTTTTTTTTTATTAATTAAAATTCTGAATATTGTGTTGTTTTTAGTATTGTGAAATTTTTAATAACCCAATTCACCCCCATCTTGGGTTGCCTATATGGGATAACAGGTTTAGAGCATCTCTAACGGTAATAGGCATTTTACCTATTTAAACATTACTATAAATTATATATTTTATTTTGCCTATCAACTATTTCATGTTTTTACTTCAACCATGCTCTTTATTTTAGCTATTCATCTAAATACTATTAATTTTATAAAATGCCACATCAGCAACAAAGATGGAGGGAAATGATCCTAATGATTAAATACATTTTGCCTAGCCTTGAAGGCTAGCTACATGTAGCTAGTGAATGTGAGTTGAGCTGAAATGCCTAATCATATGCCTAGTGCATTGGAGTTGAAAAAAATGAGTTATACTAGGCATTTTGACTAACAAACATGATATACCTAGTGGGTTGGAGATGCTCTTAACCTTGAATGAATCCAAGGCAAACAAACTTCTGCCAGGTATATTCCATCACTATACCCTTAGAGGATTCACCTAAGTGGGAATTGTCGTGAGGCCACGACTTGGAGGCTTAGGCTAGTCTCTAGTAACTCCCACGAGAATCAAGATATAGTGCATGGTCTTTAATGGCACTAACCTACGAACCATAGTCCTATACCCATATTGTGTGTGTGACATGTTGAACTTTCGCTTAAAGGGTCTAGTTCAAGATATATTTCACTATGATCATTTGGAGGAAAACAATCAATACAAAGTGTAGTTCAAGTCTGGAAGACTCCTACACCTATTGCGCAGTGTTGCCCATATATTTTTGTACTTGTATTTATTTTATTTTATCTATTTATTTGTTTAGTTGTTTTTTATTATTTTATTCTATTATTTTAAAGGTTTGAAAATTGTGGGGGAATGTTAGAAAATCTGGTTTTAAGTTTCAAAACTCACAATTGATTAAGAATTTAAAACCAATTCAATTTCTTACTGTAACAAACTTTTCATATAAAACTCTTTTAATATATTTTATTATAAATTCTATTATTATCTTTAAAGGCAATAAACGTTTGAAACTTTTAGACCAAATATAAGCTAATTCAAATCTCATTATAATTATTATTCAATTTGAGTGTTGGAGATTCAAGATCTTCACTCCAATTTTTACCCAACAGTTTTCCACAGCTTCATGAAGGAAAAAAAATACTCTCCTGTTCTCCAAAAAAAAAAAAAAAATTTGTTCTCATTAAAAAGCTCCCTTCCTTGTTATTTTTTGTTTGTGGGCAATTCTGATTCAAGATGTGGCTCTTATCCTCCTAATGTACATGTGCATTAGACGAGAAAGGCTATGAGCATTACCTGGTTGAATCTTAGAGCTATTGTCATCCGTTAATACCTTCACATAAGGAGGATCAGTTGCTTTAGAACAGTGATCATACGCCTCTCGATTTCTTACACGCTAGATTTACTGTTAAATTTATTTTACCGTTATACTTTATATTTACATATTTAAGATTTTTTATTCTGTTTTACAATCTTGCATATTATAGTCTTATATTATCTATGTAACTTTGGTATTCATTATTTAGTTATTGTGTTAGTTTAAAATTATTTAATTGTTGGATGTGTTTCTTTATGTTAGGTTTCTTACACGCACACCCAAGTCTCAAGTTTTGCCCGCAAGGCTTATTGCTTTTTTGCTATGATTCAAGCACTAATTTTTTATTTTTTTTTATTTTAATTAAGATTTGTAGGGTGTTAGTTTGTTATTAAAGTTAGATTACAATTAAAGGGTCGCCGCTACTCCATCAGTACGAACTCCTAATCTTTTTCTCATCACATTTTAAAATGTGGCTACAAAACTACTAAGTCAAATCCAAGATCTACACTATCTCATTCATTCATGGATAAACATTAAGAAAATTCTCTAATGTGCAATGCATATTATATGTAATCCTATCACAAAATTCGCCTAAATCTTTAGTTTTTACAAATTTATGTGAATTTATATTCAATTTATACATATTTTTTAAATCACTTATGTATTTCATAAAAACTTGCGTAATTTTATAATAAGGTTGAATATCGAAACATTTCCACAGACATTAATCTAACCAGTATAACTTTTCGACTCAATTTAACCCGAATTTAGATGGATGGTTTTGATACAATGAGCGGACAGATACTGGTCCAACAATTTTTATTTTTATTTTTTTTAAAAAAAATCAAGACTTAATCAAGTGACAGATATATAGAATTTAATCTACTGTCTTTGACTGGACTGTATGAAATTAAGCTTTGAATTAAAATATTAATACAATAGCATATTATTTTTTATTTATTTATTGAAGTACTGAAAATAACTCAAAAAAGATAAAGGCCTCGTTTCGGAAGTGACTATTTTAGTAGGTTATTTGAATTTTTGACTATTTTAGTATGCTATTTTAGTTTTTGTGTTTGAGAAGATGAGATGGATTTTATTTGAGTTGTTGTATTGAAAAATGTGTTGAAATGATGTTTGAAGTTAAAATGACAAATTTTTCCCTAAAAATATATATTTTTAAATTGATGTAAAGGGGTAAAATCGTAATTTACTCATTGATGGAACAATTTGTGTAGCTGACAGTGTAGGTTGTGCCTACACTGCCGGCAGTGCAGTCTATTTTTTTTTTTTTTTTTTTGAAAAAGCTTTGAACAGTGGGCTTTTTGGTTATTTTTTCATTTGAGGCTATAATAGCCTCAATCTACTCTTCCCAAACAGCGCCAAAAGCATATTGTGTGTTTGGTTTCAATTTTTTAAATTTAATTTTTTGAAAATTGAGTTTTTTTTCGTGTTTTTTTTTAAGTGAATATTTTTAAAATTTTAAGTAATTGTTTTACTTTTATAGATGCATTTTACTTAGATGTATCTAAAAAATAAAATATTTATGAAAAATATTTTAAAAAATTAATAAATACACAAAATATGAAAAATATATTGAATTTTTGTTTTTATTTTTTTATTTTTGGTATTTAGTGAATTTTTTCTCAAAAATTATATTTTTTAAGTGTATTTATATTAGGTGTGCCTAAAAATTAAAAAAAATACTTAAAATATTTAAAAAAATTCAGTGAAAACAAAAAAAATACAAAAAACAAAAAAATAAAATTTTTTGAAAAGTGAATTCTGGAAACCAAAATCAAGTATGCTGATAATTTTTTTTTCTTTTTTTCTTTTTTTAACAACAGAAAATAAAGAACTGAAAAAAAGCCCCAAAGAAAGCATAAATTAAAAAGAATAATAATTGAGAAAATAAACCCCAAAGAAACGGTAAGGTTCAATTCACCTAACTTGCTTGATCAATTTTTGAAACCATGAGTTATGTGGATGGAAATTCCTTAATCCGATCACATTCGATCAAGTGGCATATGACGTACAACTTGACCTCAACCCATGAGCATCCTTTGATTCCATGCATTGGGTCATGTTTTGTAGGTTAAAATAATTTTAGATAGAAATTAAGTAGTGAATACTTGTTTGATGAATGATAATTTCATTTGTAAAGTAAATTTTTTTTTTTTTCAATTTAAATAACCAAACAAGAGAATGTATATTCCAACAAAATAATCATAACATTATAATTTCATTTCAATAAACTAATTAATGCATAATTCATTAGAGTAGGAATATCTTGTCTCCTCCTCGCATATGCCTCGCATTTCAAGTTTTCTTATCGAAACAAAAGAATAGAAAGGAAATGAGGATGATTATATCAATTAAATCATTTTAGCATTTAGTGGTGCTATATCTCTTAATTTTGACCCTCCAATTCTACTCTCAATGACGTGGCTCACCCCCATATAAAACAGTCTCACACTTTTCTCTCTCTCTCTCTCTCTCTCTCTCATCTTTAACCTCCTTAATTCCACATCATTGGAGATAGAATTGGAGGAGCAAATTACAGAATGAATCATTATTCATATATTTATGTAGTATTTAATTCGTTAAATATAATAAGAATAAACTACTAAAACATTCATATATCTCATTTTTACCTCTATTACTTTCACCCTTCTAAATCATCTTTTAAAAGAGTGCAACTTTTATAATTAAAAGAATTAATTTGTACAGATTCATATATAAAAGGTAGAGTGACACTAATAATTAAAGAAATCTTTGTATAATTAACTCTTTATTATATCATCTCTCTTTTCAATATAATCAACCCACAATATGACAAATTATCTCAACATTTTCTCATTTTCGTTCAGCCTTCGCTATCTCCTTAATTTTCCTTGCTACATTCTCATCGGACAAAACCAAAATAAGAACGGGATACCACAAATCTGACCCTGGCACCTTTGCCATTGCTAAAAACATCAACCTTGTGAGCATACCAAGCAGTACTTCCATAATGCTATAATGATTTAGCATAAAAAGATCTGGCCTCTTCATGTTTGAGAGAGATATAACCTCATGCAATTTAGGTCAAGGTATTCATTGTGTACCACTCTAATGATGTATATTATTTAAGTCTATTTAACAGTAATACAGTAATACAGAGTACAGGGGCTGGCGGAAGCCAAAACAATAATTAAAAGATGTCCAATGAGCTGTGACAGCCTGTATGCAAAATGACTTTCATATATATATATATACAATCAGTACCAAAACAGTATGTACAATGTATACAATCATTCAGGACAAGGACTTAATCCCTATTAGAACAGTACAGTACAACACTATTCAGTCTATGCAGAACATAAACAAAAAGGGAAAAAACCTAAACACCCCAAAAGCCCTAGCTTGACAGGCTTGGAACATCGCAGTAAGGCACAGTGGATGGCTTTGACAAAAGGGAGTCTAACCCACGCTCCTAGCTCCGGTCTGGTGCCTGAACACCTACATATATATATATATATATATATAAACAGTGAGCTAAAGCCCAGTGAATAACATAATGTGTAAAGAGGTTAAGAATGAATGTCCTTACAGTAACGAAAACAGTTCATTGAATCAGTATACCAGTCATTCAGTCATAACAGTCATATGTGGTATACCTATTAGCAGAACAGTACAGTAAACAGTAGGTCTTAAAAGACCGAACAGTCAATGATGGCCATCGTAATAGTAAACAGAAGTTCCAAGATAGGAACTGACAGAGATCTTTGTAACAGCAGCAGTAACAGTAACAGTAGTTGCTAAGGATGCCACAATACAGTTTAGAATAGAGGACAAACATTCATTTAGTTAACAGTAAACAGTTCAGAAAACAGTTCAGTTGATCATTCAGAAAATATTCATTTTCGAACATATCTTTACAACAATGTTACTCATAGAGTTCTGGGCTATAGATAAGCTAGTACGCGTCCTCGGATGCCAACCCTACACAGTTACAGAGTGAACACACACTAAGCTACATAGTTGGAAAAAATAATAACTTAATCCCTATCTTGACTCGGTGTGGTTCTACATCAATATCCTCATTAAGATGCCTTAAACTAGGCCTAGGAATGCCTAGGATGGAATGAGGATGCAAAGATGCACTTTAAAAATATTTTCAGAATTTTCAGAAAAACAGAGGTCCCGCTCGAGCGTGGGTTTACCCGCTCGAGCGTACAGGCAAACAAATACTTCGCTCGAGCGCGAGTTACCCCGCTCGAGCGACTGTAAAACATGCCAAAAGTATTGGATGTGCGAAAATTACGTTCGATTGGGCGTTTGATAACCCGCTCGGCGTGTGACACAAGTCCTCGCCCGAGCGTCAATACCCCGCTCAAGCGGACTATAAAACAGTGTAAAGTGCTGGATGCAGAATTTCACGCTCGAGCGCCAGTCACTCCGCTCGGAGCGTGCGAGTCCAAAATCTGGAATTTCCAGATTTGAACCTCAACTCAAAAACAAGTTTACCAATGTAAAATTCGATCCTTTTGGGTTTAATTTTCTGGAAAACACTTCAAACTCATAATATAACATGTTTTGAAGATCAATTTGAGAAATCAAAGCCCAAGGGTAGTTTCAATTAAACACAATTTTGAACCAAAATTTAAGAACAGTAGCTTTAATGTGACATGCAAGTATTAAACCAAGATCAAAGCTTCAATTCATGCTCTAATGTAGCCAATTTCCTAAAAAACAAGATGACTTCAAGGTCCATTCGCAAAATATGAACATGCATGTGGAATTTCATGAACATTAACTTTAAAACTCAAGAATGGCAACATGCACTGCGTGATTTAAGCTCTTATTCAACATATGAAGCTAATTCATTGCTTTAATCTCTAGACTTCCATGCCATGCAACAAAATGACTTGAATTCATGAACAAGAAGGTAATAAACTCATACCTTAAGTTCTCCAATGAATAAGACTAGAAGCTCAAGTAGGCAATCTCTTCTATGACTCTTCAACATTCCAAGCTAAAACTCAAGAAACAACTCAATTCTCTCTTCTCTCTCACTGC
>NW_021027324.1:235634-255764 GCF_004153795.1 Camellia sinensis
GGAGTGTAGTGGGTCTCATAATCTAGCATTTTCTTGCTCAAGTAATAGATGGCTTTCTCCATCCTATCCTCAGATTCCTGAGCAAGCATGCATTCTATTGTGTTGTTTATGACTGACAGATACAGAATCAAATACTTCCCCGGCTCTGGCAGCGACAACACCGGCGGATTCTAAAAGTACTGCTTAATCTGCTCAAAAGCGAATTGGCATCGGTCATCCCATTGGAATTTTTTTCCTTTCTTCAGGAGACCAAATAGTGGTTCACAAATCAAAGTTAACTTTGTAATAAACTGTCTTATGAATTGCACTTTACCCATAAAACCTCGCACCTCTTTTTCAGTCCTTGGTGGTGGCATTTCTAGGATGGCCTTGATTTTGGAAGGATCGACCTTGATGCCCCTCTGCATAATCAAGAACCCCAATATTTTCCCAGCTGTTACGCCAAATTTACACTTCTGAGGATTCAGCCTCAATCGATATTCTCTGATCTGTTGGAAAAATTTCTTCAAGGTGGTGTAGTGGCCCTCTCTTTCCTTGGACTTGACAATCATGTCGTCCACATACACCTCGACCTCTTTGTGGATCATATCATGCAAGATAGTGGTTGTAACCCGTTGATAAGTAGCCCCAACATTCTTCAGACCGAACGGCATCACCCTGTAGCAGTAGGTTCCCTACAGAGTGGTGAAAGCATTCTTCTCTCTATCCTCGAGTGCCATCAAAATCTGGTTATACCTAGAAAATCTATCCATAAAGGAGAACAACACATGGCCTGCGATAAAGTCCACCAATTCATCGATGTGCGGTAGAGGAAAGTCGTCCTTCGGACTGGCTTTGTTCAGATCTCTAAAATCCACACACACCCAAATTCTGCCGTCTTCCTTTGGCACTAAAACAATGTTGACCAATCATGTCGAATACTCGAATACTAGCAAAAACCCTGCATCTATCTGCTTGGTGACGTCCTCTTTAATCTTCAAAGCCCAATCTGGGCGTATTCCTTGAAGCTTTTGCTTGACGGGTCGGGCCTCGGGGTCAAGAGGGATTCTGTAATGTACAATCTCAGGATCGATTCCAGGCATGTCTTCGTAGGACCACGCGAAAACATCTTTGAAATCTTTTAATAAAGCGACTAAGCACTCGCGTTCCTCCGAAGATAACTTAGACCCGACCTGGACCAAACGTGGATCCTTCTCAGTACCCACATTAATTGGAATGATTTCATCAACAAGGGGTTTTACAAACCTCTCCTCCTCTCAATCAATCAAATGTTTCAAAACTAGAAGAATTCCTTCCTCGTCATTTTTATCAAAATTTTGAAAGTCATGATCAATGCAATATACAAGTGGCACAGAGAAGTACTCGAAAACTGCAGTGGTATTCACATTCAAAAGATCCAGCTCATCCAATTCCTCGATTACAACTGACTCAAAAGAAAAGGAAAAAGATGACTTGGACAAAACTACGGCATCCGGGTTATCAACCCCAGGAATACCGGACTCCGACTTAGAAGAAATGGAATCTGATTCCGACTCCATAGACTCTATGGAATTAGATTTTGACTCACTCCCTGATTCAGAACTGCTAGACAGAAAGCCTTTCTCTAGTTTTTAAATGAGAGAGGGTGCATTAGATGCATCCAGAATACCACTGGAAGGGTCCACACCTGATTGATCTCTGATCATGGAAATAGTGAAGTCATCCCCCAAGCTCTCTGGTTTGATCTGAGGATCCAAAAGGAGACACGCCAGCACTGCTCCTATCTCAAGTTCATTGTCGTTGGACTCACCTTCTATACTCTGTTCAGCCTCAACAGTTAACTCAGTCTATTCCTTTGAGGCTTCATCCTCTTACAGCTGTAGGTCAAAGAAAATCTCAAAGCCAGGAAGATGCCGCTTCTCAAAGTTAAACCATGGCTCAGGAAAGCCACAAAATGGGAAGTCTTCCCTCTCCCAGACAAAGCGGCCATTCAGAGTTCCCTGAATTGGTTTATGCACAAGCTCATAGTGCTTCCCACTTTGTTTAGCTTTGGTTCTTCCTGCCATTTTTTTCCCTTTTCTGACCCAGTCCTCTTTGGTAGGCGTGTAACCGATACCAAAGGTATGTGGGTTATGTGGCACTTCGGGCAGTGCAGTAACGCCCTTTAGGCCACTCCTTCCTAATCCCATCCTGGGTATATATTGTAGCTTGTTCATAAGGTAGACTGACTGAGCACTGACGTACAATCCCTCATCAATAGCCAAGATGTTTTGCACCACTTGGGCCTCAGCCAAGGCAAATCCAGAGAGGAACACATCCTCATCGCCATGTACAATCTCCAATACTAGCGTGGTGACCTCAGGCAGAGGATGTATAGATAAATTTTCAAACACAATGGCTACCCCCTTTCTAAGAGGGTACTTCAGTATCTGATGAAAAGTGGAAGAGACAGCTTTCACTTGGTGCAGCGACGGCCATCCAAGGAGCAAGTTAAAAGTGGCCCGAACATCCAGGACGTGAAACTCAATATTCTGTTGTGCCTGGCCAACCTGTGTTCTAATTTGAACTGTCCCTATCACCTCTCTGCTTGTATTGTCGTCAGCCCGGATCACCTGGGCTGTTGGTACAAAGTCCGCTGGCTTCAAGCCAATAACATAGGTAGTGCTAGGCGGACAAACATTAATTTCAGACCCAGTGTCCACCAATACAACTGGCACCCATTTCTCTTTACACTCAACTGAGATGTACAACGGTTTGTTATGTGCAGAGCCCTCAGGCGGCAATTCCTTATCTGAAAAGGTCAAAGTAGGCGAAGCACCTCCCGGGAAGACAAGTCCCACTAGTTGTTTGAGAGTTGTATCGACAAATAGCTTAGCCTTATCCATTGTTGATAAGACGGCTTGCCTGTGTACTCGCGAAGCCATCAGCAACCCCCAAATGGATATGTCTACTTGAATCTTTTTTAGCTGCTTCAGTACAGTTTCTTCCTCTGACCATTTATCCTTCTGTTTTTCGGCCTCCTTATCCTTTCCGGATGCTTTAGGTTGGTCTAAGTGTGGTTGTTAGAAGTACCGCCCGCTTCTAGTCATGTGATCTACTTCCTCAGAATACCAGGTGTCGTTTGGCAGGTTTTGGTCCCAATCCTTGTATGTGTGGGCAAGATGTAGATCATCATCTTCCTACTATACTCCCTCAGCAACCGACTTGCAAATGTCTGGTTCTGTTGTAATTACTCTCACATCGCAATCATCCCCCACAGGGTATTTGGCTTTTCTAGCTTCCTGACTATTCTCATCCCTTTCCTGTTCAAATAACTTCAGTAAGACCTCTTGCTCAGTGTCCACAGTGCTTATGACGCCCATTTCTTGAGCGAAATTCTTAATAACGGTGCTCTCCGGCAACTTCTCCTTGTCCACTGCCATTCCGGCCCTTGTAGCAGTTCCTACTTCCAGTTATTCCTGCTTGGTTGAAATCCCTCATCCATATCAGGTTTATCACTGAGCCACCCCGAATTATCTCCTGACCTGCTCAGATCAAACCAGTTAATGTGCAGATCTCCCGAATCTTGCTCATTAAAGAACTGCAGATTGTTGATGTCCTCCTCGAGGTCGGCTAAGTCATCCAATCCCTGGCTTGGTCCATCCTTTCAGACTATATTGACCCCCATCCCTGTTGGCAACTCCACCTCTGGCTTGGCCTGATTGGTTGGCACAATATAATGGCATGGGTTGTATTCCTCCTCAGATAAATCCACGGAGCCCTCAGGCACTGAACGGACATCCCCATTCTCCACCAAGGCTATCCTATATTTTCTATCATAGCCACCACCACAGGTTTGGGTTAGGATGTGGACACGTTCATCATGCACAAATCTGTGTTTTCTGGGATGAACAACGCCGACTTAGGTAGGTGGGAGGGGATGATGTATATACTGGGGTCATAAAGGATGGCCAGTGTTTGTATGAGGTTTATTTGCCAGGGTAGAGGGGCTTGGTTATGTGGTGGGAGAGGATTTGTAGTGACGTTGGGTTTTTTAGGAGACACTATCACTTTGTTGTCAATGAGATCCTGAATCTCATGACGAAGTCTAAAGCATTGGTCAGTATCGTGACCATGCTATTGGTGGAAAGCATAATACTTGGCCGGGTTGTGTTTAGGAGGAAGAAGATCGGGCAATGGGCGTTGTTCTAACGGCTTCAGATGCTCTTTTTTGATCAAGACCCTCAAGGTCGCAGATAGAGACATGTGGAGTGGGGTGAAAACCCTCTGGCCTCAGGCCTGATGGATGGAAGTTTGGGAGGTTGTATTGGCTGTGCCGGAAAAAGGGTTGGCAGTTTTGGGTGTGGTGGTGACCATGCCCACATCAGAAGGCCTTGTAGTTGCACTACCACTCATAGTCGCATTGGAACTGCATGTGAAAGACCTCTTAGGTTGCTCTTTCTCGTGGTCTATCAGACCCAACTTCATTGCATCCTCTATCTGAACCCCTATTTCATGGAGGTCAGCAAATGTAGAGAGAGGTAAGACTATCATCTTCTTTAACAGTCTTGGTTGTAGGTTACGGACCACCATTCCAATCTGGTCCTTTTTAGCTGGTCGGATGCTCATCATGGAGGCCTTGGCCCTCCACCGGGTTACAAAATTCGAGAAGCCATCCTTCGGCTCCTGGCGAGTTGCTTTGATATCATGAGTTGTGACCTCGATCTGAGTGTTGTAGGAGTGTTGCGCTATGAAGGCCTCGGCCATCTCCTCCCAGTTCCTTTTTAGAGAGTCTTCAAGTTTGGCATACCAAATAGCTGTGATACTCGACAGGGTTCTGCTGAAGAAGGATAACTTCTACAGTCTAGATAGGCCCATCAGTCGCAGAATGTCTGAGAATAGCCACAAGTGGACCATGGGATCACCTGAGCCATCAAAGTGGTCTATATGTAGCATGTTAAACCTATCTGGCAACGTCACTGCCAAATCAGTATACCCGTCCACAATATCCGGGATCGAATTCACGCCTTGTGCCCTTTTGAAGAGCTTCTCAAGCTTGCTTACTTTCAGCGCAGTAGGGTCGACCTCAAACTCAAACGATGCCTCTGCTGGATAAACCGGTGCCTTGGAGGTCTGAGATAGGATGATGTCCGCCTGAATGCCCGCATTCTCCTAGACATTTATTGTAATCCCGGGTGCTGGGATTCTTGCTGGGGATGCTTGCAATGTTGAGGCCACTACAGGTTATGGCTGCTGTTATTGAAGCCTTTCTATTACCTCCGCTTGGCGGGCTACAACCTTGGCTTGGCGAGCTGTGGTCTCGGCTTGTCGGGCAACATCCAGCTGAATGTTCTCATTAGTCTGTTGGAGTTGGCGGAGAATTTCTTTCATGTTGACTAAGGGATGCTGATCTATCTTAATTGGTATGTACTCTCTTTCTGAAGTAGAAGCAGATAACTGGGCCTAACTGAGCACAGGCGAAGTAGACAGTGATTGCTGACTACTGAACCAGTGAGCTATGCCTAACTCTCCTCCGTCTTGTAACCAAGGGTAGTGAAGCAAACACTGGCTGTCCTCTTACAAGATCCCTAGATCGGTAAAGTCGCCTTACTCGGGTCCAGAGTGCTTGGAGGGTAACAGCCTCGTCTGAAGCAATGGTGTAAAACCACCTTGCAAAAAAGAAAATAAAGCAAAAGAAACAAAAATCAAAAACTATACAGCACCTCGGCTCAGATAGAAACAACACACAGTTGCAATCATAAGCGGGACAACTGTACTCAAACACTGATTTCTGCCCCAAAACTAATACCCTCAAACTAATACATACACTCTTGCAGAGTTTCACTCTAAAAGCATGTATCAAGCAAGCGAGAGCCAAAACAGCCCTATGATGGGGTCGGGTTACCCTGTCTTAATTTCGTCAGGAACTAGGGGTTCACTACGCAAACAAGCGGTTTCAAACAATTCCTGCATTCGGGTAAGCATCCTGTCCTAGTTTGGAACAGTCTCTATGGCTTCCAATATGCAACTAAGTCAATGGGTCAAAAAGGGTACGCCAACAAAACTACCTAATATACGTCTCGCTCCTAACACTGAGAAGTGAAAAGAGGATCAAACGGTACAGCGGTAGTCCAGATCTAAGGGTAGTGTTCCCATCATGGCAGAGCCCGCAACCGGTCAACCTTTTGGTAAGCTTTTCTAAGCAAGCCTCCGGCAAACCGCTCAGGAATAGCAGATGACAAACAATGTGACTTGGGTGCACCAATGCAAATGCAAATGCGAAGAAACACGTAAGTACAGATAAAACAACATATCATGAGTTCAAGTCAAGTTCTCTAAGTCTCCAGCAGAGTCCCCAGAAATAGTGGACTTACCTTTTTCCGCGCCACTGCCTTTTGAAAACTGTTTGAAAAGAAAGGCCTTACAGTTCGGACTCACGCGGTTCTGAATCTAGTCTCACAAGTGCAATGTGAAACTGATAAACACCAAAGAGTCTAATCCGGGAAATCTTTCTGGAAAATCGATTTTAAATCAAATAATGCCAAAATTGGACTGCTTTGCCAGATTATAGAGTCGCCACCTAAACATTTTATTTTGGGAAATTTAGGAAACCCTAACTCGTGCCAAAGGCCATGTGTCCGTTATCACCAAAGTTGCCTCGGCTCGGGAACTTAGCTACGAGGGGGGAGGGTCATGAATTGAGCACCCCCGCTCGCCCAATCAAAGATCGGCCTCTACTAATCATGGTATGTTATTTTATAAACCTTATGTGTTCTTACTGCCGGTTATTAAACTAGCTTTACTATGTGACACACACAAGTAAGTATAGAGTAGTCGCAAGACTTGGAATAGTTGTTCCAAATTTACTAAGGTTACTAGGGTTACCCTGTCCTAAGCCATCCGAAGTCCGTTTTCAACAATCCAATAGTTGTTCCAGATTTTTGAAATTCATTTATGAAAAATTTTAGATTCCAAATTGAAGATTAAAAGTCATCATGACGAATTAAAATTCAGCCTCCTCAGTCTTGAAACTCACCAAAGAAAACTATGATAATTGGTGCATCAAAATAAAGGTGATTTTAGGAGCCAAAGGAGTATATGAGTTCGTAGAAGAAGGTTATACAGAGTCTCCATCAAAAGAAGATGAAAACAATTTGACAATTATCAAAAAGAACCTCCTTAAAAATTCAAAGAAAAATGATTCAATCACAAGAGAACCAATTCATGCAGGACATGACAAAACAATGTTTGAGATCATTGCAGGAGGAAAATTAGGAAAAGAAATTTCGGATCTCCTTCGCCAAACCTTTTGAGGTGCAAAAAAAGTTACGAAAATTTGACTTCAAACTCTACGAGGTGAGTTTGAATTAATTCATATGAAACCATCTCAGCCAATTTTTGATTACCATATTAGACTTATGGTAATTGTAAATCAACTTAGATAGAATGGAGAGACATTTACCGATGTTCATGTCATGGAGAAGATATTGAGGTCCCTAGACCTAAATTAGTCTATGTTGTCGTAACCATTGAGAATCTAAAGAATTGGAAGAATTGACAGTCAAAGAGCTTGTGGGTTCTCTACAAGCCCATGAACAAAAATTGTCAAGACGAGATGGAGAGAAGCCACTGAAGCAAGTTCTCCAGACAAAGCTGAATTTTAAATCAGAAGCATCCAACCGAGGCTGATTTCAACCAAGCTGTGGACAAGGAGGATTTCAACAAAATAATCCACATCAACATCAAGACAACAAAAGAGGATCTTGGCAGAACTCCCAAAGAGCTTGAGGAAGAGAAAGATTTACCCGACCAAATCAACAATCTGGAAAAGGTCAAGTACAGTGCCAAATATGTGAAATTTTTGGACATTCCGCAAAGGACTGTTGGTATCGAAATACGAATACTAAAAAAAAGAAAGTCCATTTTATCAAATAAGGGGACACAGGATCCACTAGTTTGCTTGCATATAAAGACAATGAGGCACACCAAGACAACTTATGGTATCTTGACTTTAGAGAAAGAACCATATGAATGAAAGTGCAAAAGATATTGGAGAAAAAGAACAAAAGGCCAATATAACAAAAGAATTGGCAGAAGAAGAGCAAGACAAGGAAAGTGTTAACAAAATCACACCAATTGGAAAGAAGCAAAAATTCAAAAGAAAGAGTATCTGAAGAAACAAAAGTTATAACAAGTCCAATCAAACTTGATGATAGACAGATGCAAACCCAAAGGGGTTAATGAAGTAAGAATGGAAGCAACAGAACTTCCTAAATAAATTCAAATAGATGCTAAGTTTGACAAAGAATCAAACTGGGATTGGCAATCAAATGCTTAGATGAAGAGCATACCTTTAGATGACAGCACAGAAAAGGAGTCACCAGACATGGAGACCACAATGACCCACACTTACCGCAAGAAGAGATAATCAGCATTTCAAGTCAAGGATCACCAATTCAAGACATCTATGACATAACTAGATGCATCAATGAAGATTTTGATTTATTTTATCTCTTCACAGGTGATGATGCAATAGGAATTGAAGAATCTTAACAAATGGCAAAGTGAAAAAGTCATCATGATAAAACATTCACGGAATGTCTAAGAATGAAAAAAGTCCAGTGCAATGCTCATACTAGAAAACAACTAAAGAATGCAACACTGAAGGTCTACCACCAGTACAAGAAAATAATCAAATATATGGCATACAAACACTTGAGGACAAGAGTAAAGATCCTTACAGCAAAAGAGAAAGCTATAATGCTTGCAGCTAGTGAAAGAATGAACAAACCCACCAAATTGGATTTGAGAGGGGACGTTGAAAAATCCAAACCCAACTCAACCACAAACTACCAGAAGATTGAAGAAGAAAGAAGAAGAGTTGAGAAGTTGGAAGAAGATTGAAGAAACTCCATGGCAGCTCCATGGTCAATGCCTTCACCATGAAGGAACTGAGAAAAATGTGGAATTGAGCTGTACGCAACTCATAGCCATCAGGTCTTCATACATGGGCTTAGGTCTATAAATAGATTGCATTATTTGTTGTATTAGATAATGAAATGAGATGAGATAGATTATGAGATAAGAAAAAGAAATACTACGTGTACTCCAAAATTAAGAAAGAAAAATTTAGTGTTTGTTCTTCCAAATTCATTCTCAATATATCAGTGGGATTCCATTCCCACGTCTCATCAAGTGGAATTTAATTTTCCATCAGTGCTGTCAGAGTATACAAAGGAAATTTAACATAATTTCCATCAATATATACCTCTTCATCCATGGAGAAATGCATTATTGATATCAAGTTGATGAATAGACCAATTTTTAATGGAAGCAACAGATAAGAGAGCTCGAACGGCGACGAGTTTGGCCATAGAAGCAAAGGTATCATGGTAATCAAGCCCTTGTACTTGGTCAAATCCCTTGGCAGCTAAACGAGCTTTATCAGAGTCAATGGTACCATCAGATCGATACTTGACTTTACAAACCCAATTACACCCAATAGGCTTTTTGTTGGGTGGTAAAGAAGTAAGACTCCATGTGTGATTGTTTTCAAGAGCAATTATCTCTACAACCATAGCATCATGCCAATGTAGAGTGTTAACTGCTTAAGAAAATGACTTGGGCTCTTTTGTGGAGAAAATAGCAAATAGGAAGGCTCGATAGGCAGATGAAAAATAAATGTAGGAAATATAATGATAAAGAGAATAGTGAATACCTGTTAGACTAGAAGGCGTTGGAGGTGGTAGTGTATCATGTGAGACCACCGAACAATAGTAACCATTGAGGTAAGCTTATTTTCATTTTTCACGTTGGTTATCAATGGAAGTTGACTATTGATGGGATTATTGATTGCACATGGAGCAGTGGCAGGTTCAATAATTGGGACATGAGAAGTGGTAGGTTTAGGGACAAATACAAGAGGTGAGGTAGGTAGATGATCACGGGCTTCAACAAGTTCATTATGAATGTTGTGGCAGTGTTGGAAGGTGTGGATGATAGAAGGTGGTTTTTTTCGAATCAGATTTGGTTTCGTTGTCAATTTGGGTTGATGTGGCGCATAATCAAAGTGCGGATGATCCTTAAGAGGCAAAGGAATGACCAGTGAGGGATTCAGGTTTGAGGAAATATCTTTAAAAGGAAAAATAGTTTCGTGAAATGCAATATCTCTTGATACGAATGGTTTTGGTTTGAATATCATACATCGTGTATCCCTTTTGTACGTAAGAATACCCAACAAAAACTCTAGCGCTGGTCAAATTTGTGCTTAATTGTAGCATTATGTATAACGCCCCACTACTGGTGGGCCTAAGTAACCTGTGGGTTTTGGGTCTTGTTGGTAGACCAACAAGTTACTTGGGCCAGCCAGTAGTGGGCACCCAAGCAACCAAAAATACGAAAGTGTGAATATGAAGGTGGGGTTGAAAAAAGTATTTCATATGGTGACTTGTTTTGAAGTAAGGGAGTGTAAATTTTTTGATTAAATATGCTGCAGTAAGAATACATTCTCCCCAAAATGAAAGGAGCAAGTTGGCCTCAAATCCTAATGCTCAAGCAACCTCCAAAAGGTGTTGGTGTTTGTGTTCAACTACACCATTTTGTTAGGATGTAGATACGCAACTATGTTGATGAATGATGCCATTTTGAGAAAATAAATCTTGCATTTCATTTCATAAAAAATTTGTTCCATTGTCGGATCGGATTTGTTGAATCTCAGGAAGAAACTCATCACCATCACCAAAAACATGTTTTTGATTTGACAATGATATTGAGTTTTTACCATGGAAAAAAAAAAAGAAAAAAAAAAGATTTCAAATGATACTTTGGGTTACTCTTGAAACTCATAAGGTATATCCATGTGCATCCTAAAAAACACATCGCTCATGAAAGAAAGCAACTGAGTACCGATGGGATTTTGTAAGTTGACTAATAGATAAAAGATTAAATTTAAAAGATAGGATTAAAAAACACTATCAAGTTGTAAGGTTGTGAAAGAGTCACAGTACCGATGTGAGCGATTTGTGCATCAAAACCATCTGGTAATTGAACATAGAATGCACTAGTGCAAGGTGCATAAGATGAAAAAAGGGATAAGGGAGAGCACATGTGGCTGCTAGCACTTGTGTCAATAATCCAAGTAGAAAAGAATGAGATGGAAAGAGCAATATGCCTGTTAAGTTGGCATTTAAATGGGTGCTACCTGATGAGAGCGTGGATACCTTGGTCTATCAGTGGGATAACCATGCAACTTAGAACATTTATCTGTATTATGGGTGTCAGAATTATAGTAATCACAGTGCATCCGCAGCTTTCCTATTCAACGATTATCTCCACCAATATTACCCTAACGAGAATTCGTGTTATGCCGATCGGATGATAGATTTGAGTGAGGAGCCCTATAATTGGTGCTAATATTAGCACATATGTGAGCTGGTACAGACCGAGTTTCTATGCTATTCGTAGTGGCCAAATTGATTATGAGTGCAGCAGCCTTTGGCATAGTGACAAAAAGGGTTGACAAGTGTATCTCTTGTTGCTTTTCTTATTGTCGCGTTAGATCATAAATCTTGGTGGCATTTGGAAAATGATCTATTAGAAGGATCTAACTTCAAATAGTAGAGTAATGTTCATGGAGGCCTTGAAGGAATTCCATGGCATGATTTTGTTGATTAAGAGCAGCGTGTGCTTTCTGTGGCCCTAAGTGCAAGGTTGCACAGTACAGATAGAACTGTGTTCATCCTATTGTGCTTTCATCTTTGTAAAATAAGTCAGATGAGTCTTCTTGTTTTGTTTTAGCAATGGATTGCTTTAGTTGATAGATTTTTAGCGCATTGGTTTGAATGAATTGATCACAAAGATCAAGCCATACCCATCTGACAGTCTCAACATAGAGTATACTTCCATGGATCTTGCTTTCTATTGAGTTGAGAATCCATAAACTGACTAGATCATTGCATCGCTCCCGTTGATGCAATTCCTCAAAGTCCTTGGGTTGTTCAATTGATCTGTCAAGAAATCAATCTTATATTTGGTGCGAAGCACCATGGTCATTGCACGAATCGATGTTCCATAGTTGTCTCTTGACAGGAGTAGAGAGACTAAAACAGCAGTAGGACTATTTGAATGATGTACAACGAAAGGATCATTGTTTACTCCTGACAACAAACTTGTGTGTATTATTATTCAATGATCAATCAAACAAGTACAAATATATAATCTAATCGAGTCAAACCCTAATCAAACCCTAACAACCTAAAGGACTAAACTATCCTTAATGAATAATATAAACTACATAATTCACACCCCCCCTTAAATTGAGGATGAGCTCAGAAAGCATCGAAAGTTTGCCAAGAAGAAAATGAAACTGAGCAATAGTGTGAGTCTTTGTATGAAAATCGGCCAACTGAAGAGAGGTGGGAACAAAAGGGAGAGTAATAGTGCCAGCCTGAAGAAGCTGTCTGACAAAGTGACAATCTATTTCAAGATGCTTGGTCCGCTCGTGGAAGACTGAATTATGGGCAATTTGGACAGCACTCTAATTATCACAATACAACGGCGTCGGATCAGAAAGAGAGACACCCATATCAGAAAGAAGCCACCAAAGCCAAATGATCTCGGAAGTAGCATGAGCTATGGCACGATACTCAGCCTCAACGGTGGAACGAGCAACAACAAACTGTTTCTTACTCTTCCGAGATATGAGAGAATCGCCAAGGAAAACACAAAGACCAAAAGTGGATTTGCGATTAGAGATGTCACCTGCCCAATCAGCGTTAGCATAGGCATGAAGAGTCAAGTCCGAAGAGGCAGATAACAACAAACATTACAACAAAGTGCCACGAAGGTAGCGTAGAGTACGGAGTAAGGCAACCCAGTGTGTGGAATGAGGAATAGAAAAAAACTGACTGAGAATGTGCACAGCATAGGAGATATTCGGACGAGTAACGGTCAGATAAACAAGGCACCTAATCAACTCACGGTACAAAGTGGGATCCTCAAGAGGAATGCAATCAGAATCAGAAAACTTAGCATGCAACTCAAGAGGAGTGTCAACAATTTTGTCATCAGTGAGATTGGCACGAGAAAGAATATCACGAGCATACTTAGTCTGAGAGAGAAGATACCTAGTAGGAGAAATAGCAACCTCAATACCAAGAAAATACCAAAGAGATCCTAAATCCTTCATCTCAAACTCTTGAAACAACTGATGCTTGACCTCCTCAATAGTACTATAATCAGAGCCAGTTATGATTATATCATCCACATATAAGAGAAGGAGAACAAGCCCAATAGAAGTGTGCCGAACAAAAACGGCACAATCATGATGACTAGGGAGAAAACCAAGCTAAAGTGCAACAGAGTGAAATCGCTCATACCAAGCACGGAGAGACTGCTAGAGACCATATAGAGCACGGCGAAGATTACAAATAACAACAGGAGGGTGAGAGAGACCCGGTAGAGGGCTCATATACACTTCTTCAGCAAGATGCCCATTCAGAAAAGTATTTTTGACATCAAGTTGAAATAAAGGCCAATGATGGGTAGTTGCAACAGAGATAAGAGTGCGAATAGTAGTCATCTTGGCAATGGGGGCAAAAGTATCATCATAATCAATCCCATACTCCTGAAAAAAGCCCTGGGCAACCAAACGAGCTTTGTACCATTCCAAAGAACCATCAGAAAGGATTTTTGACCTTATAGACCCATATACAGCCTACAACATTCTTGCTAACAGGTAATGGAACCAAATCCCAAGTGTAAGTGTTAGCCAAAGTAGTTAACTCATCATTCATGGTAGCAATCCAATTAGGATCATGCAAGCTTCCTTGTAGGACCTGGGCTCAAAATAAGTATGAAGACAAGAAAGAAAAGACTGATAGGAAAGGGAAAAACATGTATTACCGAAACCATAACAGTTTGGAGGATGACGGTCTCGCTTTGGAAAGTGATGTGCAGGAGGAGCGGGATCCAAAGAAACAGTTGGAGGGACAGTAGAGCTAGAGATAGGCGAGCTCGGAAGTGCTTTGCGGCGCTGATAAACAAGAAGAGGAGCAGGGGGAACGGGAGCTGGAGAGGAAATAGCTGGCAAGATATCAGAAGTGCTAGTAAGAGGCAAAGTAGAGACCTCAAGATCAAAAACAAACTCATTGGGAGAAACATCAGGAGGAAATGGGTCATTGTGAACCAATTCATCCTTGGTAATATGGATATGGGTGGAAGGTATAGTGTAATAGGGTAGTTTTTCTGAAAAGGTAACATGTCTAGACACATATAGCTTTTTGGTGGCAGAATCATAGCACCGATAACCATTCTGATTAATGCCATACCCTAAAAAGACACATAGGACACAACGAGAAGTAAGCTTAGAGCGCGCCCGTTTAGCAAGGAGGACAAAGCATGCAGAACCGAAAATACGAAGAAGAGAATAATTGGGAGTAACACCAAAAGACGTTCATATGGAGATGAGCCTGAAAGAAGAGGAGTAGACATTCGATTGAGAAGATATGCACTTGTGAGCACAACTTCTCCCCAGAAAATAGATGGGACAAAAGACGAGAGCAACAAAGAGCGAGCTGTATCAAGGAGATGGCGATGTTTGTGCTCAGCTCTACCATTTTGGGCTGAAGTGTTAGAACACGAAGACTGGTGAATAGTGCCATGAGTAACTAAACACTCGTCAAACTCAGACAAGTAATACTCACCCCTGAAATTAGAACAGAGAACTTTAATGGTGGTAGAAAATTGTGTACGAATCATGGAGTGAAAATTAGAATGTATTTTGTGAAAATTAGATTTTCGAGTCATCAAATAAACCCAGTTAAACCGACTGTAATCATCAACAAAAGACACATAATATTGCGAACCACCCTTGGTAACTATAGGGGAAGGACCCTAAACATCAGTATGAACCAATTGAAAAGGAGAATATGAAATAGAACCACTTTTATTAAAAGGAAGAGCAGACATTTTAGCCAGTTTACAACCATGACACTTAGAATTATCATCAATGGAAAAATTGCCTAAATGTCCAGATCGAACTAACATCCTCACATGATCAGTCGACAGATGACCTAACCTAGAATGCCAAATATAAAATAAAGAAGACTTATTGTTTCAACAAAAAGAAGACAATGCACTAGAAGACACTTCTGGAGGAACATGCAAGCTGTCAAAGATATATAGTTCTTCAACTCTACGCCCTAATCCCAATCTGCCTCTTGGATACCCGATCCTGCACAACACAATGAGAAGAATAAAAAACAACATCAAAACCAGAATCATATAATTGACTAATAGAAATAAGACTGAGTGAGAGGTGAGGCACATAAAATACTGAAGAAATAGACAAATGGGAAGAGGAAATAGAACCAATAGAGTGTACATGCATAGAAGAACCGTTAGTTGTAGCAATAATGATAGAAGAAGAATGGGAGACACAATTATTGAGGAAAGATGCAACAGGGGTCATATGATGTGAACAACCAGAATAAAAAATCCACGAAGTGTGGATATTACCTGAAGAGGACGAGCCAGACAAACCTAACTGAGTTGTAGTCATAGCGAATGTCTGGGATGAAAGATTTAGATTGGACAACATGAAAGAGTTGAACTGGTCAAACATAGACTGCATATTGAAAGACGGACCATTCTCAGAATCTGGTGCAGAAAAGGTGGAAGATGAACGAGATCCTGAAGATGTCGACTTAAAGGATGGTGGACCAAATGAACGACCTCAGGCTACAAAAGTTTAGGACAAGCATGTTTCCAATGGCCTTTCTGATGACAAAAGCAGCACTCATCCATGGAAACCTGAGGCATGGGCTTACCAGTAACTTGAAATAAAAGAGAATATGGGGTAGGCAAGAGTGGAGGAGTGGCAAAAACTGACTGGGAAGCAGGAGCACCATGAGCCACCTTAAACCGAGTTTCTTCCGCAATAAGCTCACGAACAGCACCATCCACAGAAGGCAAGGGAGACCGATGAAGAATAGCTCCCCGAAGTGGCTCAAATTGATCATGAAGGGCCATAAGAAATTGAACAAGATGTTGCTTCTCCGATACTTGGTATAACTGTCAAGTAACTGTAAATCTGACGGTTCCATCAAAGCAAGCTGATCCTAATAAGTAGTCATCTCATTGTAGAACTCCTGAATGGACTTATTTTTCTGACTAGCACTGCGAATAAACATCTCAAGTTCATACTGTTTTGCAAAGTTAGACTCAAGGTACATAGTTTTCAAATAGTCCCAAGCTTGTTTAGAAGTAGAATACTTGAAAAAATTCATACCAATGGTAGTTTGAACTGAATTATGAAACCAAGTAAGAATTTGTGCATTTTCCTTATCCTATTTAGCAACATCAGCTTTAGTTTCTTGAGATTTCGTAGGTCTAATAGTCACAGCAATCACATAGTTCCACATGCCTTTACCCATTATAAAATTTTTCATTACATGAGACCAATAAGAGTAATTGGTACCATTTAACTTAGTGGTGATAGCTTGCAATTTATCATCAACCATAGTACTATAATTAAGCATCACAGTAAAAACCAATCAAAGTTGCTATTGTTATAATTACAGAACCAGGTCAAACTTCTAATAACCTTTATCACCACAAATATCAATCAGAGAGAGAGAGAGAGAGAGACTGAACCTAAAATCAAAAGTCAATTTCAGAGACAGAGGCTGAGAGGCTAATTTCAGACCTTACTTTGATCGTGTGAACTAGAGGAAGAGAAAGAGGTCACCAATCCAAGCCACACAGAGGAATTACAGAGCTTTGATCGAACCAGATGAGGGGCTGCAATGGTCGATGATGACCTAGGGCTCCGACGCAACCAGATGAACACGCAACCTAGGGCTCAAAACCAGCAACCAGCAATCGAACCAGATGAGTAGCTGAGATGGTCAATGATGACCTGCGAAAGGTATGCTAACATCTGAGTCGTGGCTCTGATACCATGATAACAAACTTGTGTGTATTATTATTCAATGATCAATCAAACAAGTAAAAATATATAATCTAATAGAGTCAAACCCTAATCAAACCCTAACAACCTAAAGTACTAAACTATCCTTAATGAATAATATAAACTACATAATTCATAGATCCAACAACTTTTCTTGAATTCTCTTTGTTTGGCATGTTTACAAAGTGTTAGATCTTTCACCGCTCTGATACCATAATACAAAACAGTTTTGGAGAAAAGGTGAGAGACTTCTCCTTTGTATATTTGAGATCTCTGCATTCATCTATATTTATAATACAATGTGTCTTTCTTTATAAGAAAAATATACAACACTTAAGGTAGATATACAAGGAAAACACAGCAGAGCAGTCAACATAAAATCACTAAAGTTATGGTAACAATTAAGGAAAGAAACCTTCCAAATCTTCTATGCCCAATAGTAACATTATCACCATACTATTTTTCTAATAGCTTTTAGTCATATTGTTGTTACAGAACACATTTAGATCAAAATTGGATTCTCCCAACTAATTTGAAGTTATGAAATATCATGCTTTGAGGATAAGTTCTTTGCAACTAGAAGATGATTCTTTGGAGTTGGAATCGCTTGTTTCTTAAAGGGCTTCCATTGATACTTAAAGATCTTAAGTAACATAAAGGGATTGGGAGCAATAAATTTAAGTTTCGGCCTACATGGCTCAAACTCAGTTACTGCAACCATTGCCTTGTGTTTGACCTCCCATTTATGCTCCTAATAGAGATCACCCTGATGATTTGAAAGAAACATTATTGTAAATACGAAAACACATTTTAAAAACTAGGACGTTAGAGGATCAAAATGCAGATGAATTTTATGCTTCTAACAAGAATAAGGATGTTAACAAATTGCAAACTATCTTTGTGATTCCAAATGGATTGGTGGTTATAGACACTCCATTTTTTACCGTCATCAAGACTTGGACATCATCGTTTGAACACTCGATGATCATCCATGTTTGTGTTCGTTTTGAGTTCTCGGAAGTCTCGGTTGCGCGTCTTGCCTCAAGATCTCTCAACTTGTTTGTGTTTGTGCTTGGTTGTGGACTAAACACTTGTGTTTTTGGCTTTTGAGGGTAGGAAGTGGCCAGTTAGCCATCCCCTCAACCCACCGGCCATGGCCTGAAGCCACCGGCCTGGTTTTCTTGCCACCGGCCAAATGTATTGGTCAATCGGCAATGTTTTTGGTCGGCCGGCTATTTTCTTGGTCGATCAGTCACTTTTTCTAGCCGAGGCATTTTCTTTGCCTTTTTCAGGCATTGTGCATGCCAGCTGTGCTAGTTGGTGAGCACAAACTCTGCCCTCCATACACGTGTATGGAGGGATTTCATCCTTACACTTAGCTTCCCTTGGAAGTTTGGAATTGGATTTCCTATAAGAGGAGGGCCTCCCCTCCCTTTCCAGATATTGAACAATCTGAGATATTATATATATATCACTCTCTCTTTATATCTCCTCTCTCTCTATAGTTGTGTGTGTAATAGCGTTCTAAAGGGTGTTTTGTTCATATTTTTTCATTAAGACACCTAATGTTACACTTTCCTTTAGTTACTGAGGTGCTAAGGAGTTGATTTCAGAGTTTTTGAGTTGGTTTTGATTAGAAGGAGGTGCTGGAGTTGGTGTTCTTGAAGTGTTCTTCAAGGGTGAAAAACTACTCCTTTATTCCCATTTTTGCTTAAGCTTTTAGCAATACTTGCATACTGTTTTAAGCTTAGTGTCCAACTAAAAAAAGTTATGTATTTTCTTGCTAAATATGTTTGTTTAAGGTTACTTTTGGGTTGGGGGTTGTCTACCCCCTTTAGGCCTTGTTTGGCCTTATTTTGTAACCTTCTTCTTGAGCTTTGAACCCCTTTTGTTTTGACCTTCTCACCATTGAAATCCAGAGGATTTTCAGTGGTGGAGAAGTGGTTTTGAAGTCTTGAATAGGGGAGGGATACCCCCCTCCCTTTGTGTCTCATTTGCTTGCATTGTTAGCTCACCATAATAACATGTTTGCTTAGCCTATGTTGACCTCATTTCAGTTGGTTTTTTGGTGTTGTTTTAGCATCCCATGACTCTGTTTTGGGTGGGTTTAGTTGGCTCTTACATGCTTCATATACTTACTTTGCAATCCCCTCATTTGCCTTAACATGCACCTTGTGTTTATACTACCATGCTTTCATGTTTTGGCTTAACCTTGAGATGCTTTTAGCTTTGTTTTACCATGCTTGAGGTCTGATTTTGGTTGCTTGGGTCACATATGCCATGCTTTGTATAGCCACCATACAATCTAGCTTGTTAGCTTCGAGCATCTAAGCCATTAGTATGCATTGCTCATACCATTCTCATGATTTGGCATCTTTTGAAATCATATTTCAGTCCATGTAGTGTAGCCACACACTCATGTTTGTCATCCTTTCAATGCTTTGAAGAGTTGTTATTTTGTGCCTTAAGATTGGGTCATTGTGTATGTCTCCATGATTAGGTCTTTGGGATGCCATCTCATTGGGTTTTGGGGCTTATTTTGACATATTATAACTCTGTTTTTCATTGCATAATTCATGCCATGCTTGGTTGTGATAGGCGTAGTGTAATGCTCCCTTTGTAGCCTTACATGCCCCTTGTTTGTGCCCATCTTTTTAGCATATTTTGGCCTCATTCCATGCATGTTCTAGCCTTGTTTTGGCCTGCCCTAGGACTGTCTCAGGTCACTTTGGTCCTTTGGGGCTTGGTTGATATGGCCATGGTGAGAGCCCCTTGACTAGCTTTGGGCATTGAGCCCATTAGCATGTTATGCTTCACTTGTGTATATGATTTGGCATCATTCTTCACATGATTTCAGAGCCCATTGCATTGTCATGTTCTCATATATATCCCATTTTGCTCATGGTTGAGGATTGTGCGTCATTGCCTAGCTTAAGGATCCATGTATGTGCTTGCATGTCTCCTTTTTTTTGGTACCTTAATTTGGGTGTTTTGGCTATTGTTTTTGGTACGGCTGAGGTCTATCCATCTTTAGTGTAAGTCCATGGATCATGCATTTGTGTATTGTTGTATGCCTATCGCATTACATGTTGTTGCATCCTTATGGTTGGTGTCACCGTTGCATGCCTATCACTTTGTGTATTTCCATATCTAGGTCGCATTGTAGTATTGCATACTTGTTGCATTGCCATGCTGTTTGCACG
>NW_021027324.1:259402-289624 GCF_004153795.1 Camellia sinensis
TCTTAGTGCCTCCCGGATGCACCGCAAGACGAATGATGAAAAACTCAGAGTACTTCCTCTCGACAAGACTCTGACACAAACAAACGGTCACGGTGCCTCACACTCAGATCAGGATACACAGTTAAACCCCTCTCTACCTTCCCACGGGAGATCTTCTCCCGGAGTGATTTTACCTCAAAGTCACCCTTTTATGCTTCTATCACTCAGTTCACAAGTGTAGGTTGTGTAACTACCGAAGACAAGGTTGTAGACTCAACAGACTCACCAAGATACATGTCAAACTCCCCAATAGCACCCAACATCTCCCATTCCCGAATGACAATACAAGCTATATTGCTAATGGGTTTCTTACTCAATGCGTCGGCCACAACATTGGCCTTTCTCGGGTGATAATGTAACTCGAAGTCATAATCTTCTATGAACTCCATCCACCTCATTTGCCTCAAATTCAAGTCTTTTTGTGTAAATTGATATTTCACACTCTTGTGATAGGAAAACACTTCAAGTTTCTCACCATACAGATAATGCCTCCAAATCTTTAAGGAAAAGATCACCGCCATTAACTATAGGTCATGAGTAGGGTAGTTCCTCTTATGTGTTTTCAACTGCCGTGAACCATAGGCCACTATCTTTCCCTCTTGCATTAGAACACAACCCAACCTTCCCGTGAAGCATCACAATACACCGAATAACCCAAATCCCTCTCCAGAATAATCAATATTGGAGCAGTGGTAAGTTTAAACTTAAGCTCTTGAAAATACTTCTCACAAGTCTCATTCCATACAAACTTGATCCATTTCCTCGTCAGTCTAGTTAGCGGTGAAGTTAATCTAGAGAAATCATTCACAAACTGATGGTAATACTCAGCCAACCCGAAGAAACTACGGATCTCAAAAGCATTCTTGGGTTGTTCCTAATCTTGCACTGCCTCTTTCTTAGATGAATCTACAATCACCCCTTCCCCGGATACCACATGGCCTAATAACATAATCTCTCTCAGACAGAACTCACATTTCCCATACTTCCCTGGATGACATCTTTCTTTTTGACAAAAAGAGTCAGTGCTTCCCAAGGCGAAGTACTAGGGCAAATAAAACCCTTATCTAACAATTCCTGGAGTTGAATCTTCAACTCACTCAATTCAGCAGGTGCAAATCTATATGGAGCCATAGAAACCGATGTCGTGCCAGACACTAAATCAATAGAGAACTTGATCTCTCGGTGAGATGGTAAACTAACAAGATCCTCGGGAAAAACATCTGAGTATTCACAAACTACCCTCGGCAATTCAACCCGAATTTCATCACACTCACTACTCAAAAAGCTAGTAAGGAGACAACTAAGTTCACTCCGTCCACGCAGATCACATACCGGTGATAAGACTCAATCCACCAGGTCCCCCAAGAAATAAAAGCAATCACTGCTTCAGGTACATACAGTTACCTTCTGATGGTAGCAATCTATAACAACTCGGTATGACGATAACCAGTCCATACCCAATATGACATCAAAACTAAGTATGTCAATCAATATAAATGGTAAAGGTAATCGACAACCAGTAACCTCGATGTCACAACCCCGACATCCTTGTCTCAAGACAGTCTGACCACCAATAAGTGACTCTACACAAATAGGAGATGCTAACTGTGCTAACTCCAAACCCAAAACTGATGCAAACGCATACGAAATAAAAGATGGGATGCACACATATCAATCAACACATTAGCAACTGAATTGCAAAATAAAAAGGTACCTCTCACTAAAGAAGGATCAGGTACAAGATTTGGCCCTACAACTGTATACATATGTCCAGTAGGCCTCTGCTCAACCTGCTCGCCCCTCGGAGCATAAGCCTGATGCACAGACTGAGCCGATGAGACTCCTTGATTGGCCCTTGAGGCCTGTGCTGACTGTGTTGGCTGGTAACTTTGTGTCTGTCTCGAACCAGACGAACCAGGTGTACCACCCAACTGTGGGCAAAACCTCTTCAGGTGCCCCGCCTGCCCGCACTGATAACAAGTGAGCGACTAGCCTCTTCCCTGACTCTGGCTCTGAAAACGAGCCGAAAATGATGCTGTTCGCTGTCCTCTCACTCTCTGAGGATAGGCCGGAGACTTATGGCCCAACTGACCACACTTAAAGCAAGTAAAATCTCCCTGCCCATCTCTCCCAGAACCTGAACTCGGTATTGGAAAAGTGGACCTCGACTGAGTTCCCTGGGACTGCTGAGGGTAGGAACCCCTCTGCCTCTTACTGTCTCCCTGACTATCCTGACTTCTTTTAGAGCCCCTCATCCTTTGATCTTCTGCCTGCATAATAGTTTCAAGGTGGGTTGCAGACTGCACAAGGTGCCCATAATCTCTAGTCATGGAACTGGCAACTTTATACATTGGCCTGGTCCTTAACCTCTTTTCAAACTCCAAACAACGACGCTCGTCAGTCGCCACCAACTCAGGTGCAAACCTCGACAAACTAGTAAAGGTTGCCTCGAACTTAGTCACTGGCGTGTTCAACTGCAACAATTTAGAGAATTGATCTCTCAACTTCTCCCTAACCGTGGGAGGTAGAAATTTATCCTGCAAAGCCTCAACAAAAGCCTCCCAAGTTCCTCTAATGCGCCCACGCGCATACTTCCACCACTAACCCGCATCCCCTTTCAACTGGAAAGACGCCAGGGTCACTTCCAACTGATCATCCTCGATGCCAAGCATCTCGAATGTCTTCACTAACTGTTCTAGCCACTCGTCTGCCTTCAATGGCTCCTTAGGATCACCCAAAAACTCATCCAGATTCAACCGGAAAAACTCTCTCTTTAAGAAAGATGGCCCTACTTTAGCTACTTGGGCCTGGACTTGATTCTCAGTTCGGAGAATGTCCATAGACTCCCTAAATGCTCCGACTATTTCGTGGGCTAAGGCGCTTATGGCCTGTTGATTAACCGATTCGGCCACATTAGCTTGACCAACTCCTTATTCCTGTGCCAGAATATCATCCGGTAAAGGCGCCTCATGCTTCCTAGGCCTACCACGCCTATTAACACCACGCCCACGTCCTGACATCCTGATAAAGGAAACAACAAGTATTAGCACATTTTCAAACGTGCCAAGGCTAACTCACTTGCGTTCTAATATAGTGGGCAACAGTAAATCATTCCATGCATGTACATAGTCATATAAACACATACGAATTTTATTACCAGATAATGACTGTCCCACGGCGTTACTAGAGTTCCAATTAGAAATAGCAGTGATCAACTGCTTTTCTAATTGGACTTCCACATACCCGTAGACTCAATCAACACCTTAGGAACTAAATTCCATACCCACATAGTCACATAAGCAAGTTATCACATACGCATACAATAAATGCTAACATCTCAATCAAGCGAGACAAACCCATCGTGGTACTAACCACTTCCCACGTACCCAAAGTAATCAAACCCAGTACACTCTGATACCAAGTTGTAACGCCCCCAAAATGATACAATAAAGATAGCTTATATGTGGAATAAATATGAGAAACAACATACTTTCATACATCAGAGTTCACTATTTAACAACCCGTTAAATGCCATGTAGGCTTACATCTTCCCAAGTCATTGCTTGGTTGCACAAAGTGAGTCTCGCTCATTTCATCTTAAGCCCTTGGCTTTACAAATAACAAACATACACATAATAAGACATAATTAAAAGAATGGGTGACTCTACACAAATAGGAGATGCTAACTGTGTCAACTCCAAACCCAAAATTGATGCAAACGCATACGAAATAAAAGAATGGGATACACCCGTATCAATTAACACATTAGCAACTGAATTGTAAAACAAAAAGGTACTTTACTACAGAAGGAGCAGGTACAAGATCTGGCCCTACAACTGTATACATACGTCTAGTAGGCCTCTGCTCAACCTGCTCACCCCTCGGAGCATAAGCCTGATGCACAGACTGAGCCAAAGAGACTCCCTGATTGGCCCTCGAGGCCTGTGCTGACGGTGTTGGCTGGTTACTCTGTGTCTGTCTGGAACTAGACGCACCAGGTGTACCACCCAACTATGAACAAAATCTCTTCAGGTGCCCCGCCTGCCCGCACTGGTAACAAGTGAGCGGTTGGCCTTTTCCCTGACTCTGGCTCTGAAAACGAGCCGAAGATGATGCTGCTCGTTGTCCTCCCCCTCTCTGAGGACAAGCTGGAGACTTGTGGCCCAATTGACCACACTTAAAGCATGTAAAAACTCCCTGCCCACCTCTCCCGGAACCTGAACTCGGCATTGGAAAAGTAGAGCTCGACTGAGTTCCTTGAGACTGCTGAGGGTAAGAACCCCTCTGCCTCGTACTGTCTCCCTGACTATCATGACTCCTCCTGGAGCCCCTCATCCTTTCATCCTCTGCCTGCATAATAGTTTCAAGGTGGGTTGCAGCCTGTACAAGGCGCCCATAATCTCTAGTCATGGAACCGGCAACTTTATACATTAACTCGGTCCTTAACCTCTTTTCAAACTCCAAACAACGACGCTCCTCAGTCACCACCAACTCAGGTGCAAACCTCGACAGACTAGTAAAGGTTGCCTCAAACTCAATCACTAGCGTGTTCAACTGCAACAATTTAAAGAATTGATCTCTCAACTTCTCCCTAACCGTGGGAGGTAGAAACTTATCCTGGAAAGCCTCAACAAAAGCCTCCCAAGTTCCTCCAATACGCCCACGCGCATACTTCCACCACTAACCCGTATCCCCATTCAACTAGAAAGATGCCAAGGTCACTTTCAACTGATCATCCTCGATGCCAAGCATCTCAAATGTCTTCACTAACTGTTCTAACCACTCGTCTGCCTTCAATGGCTCCCTGGGATTACCCACAAACTCATTCGGATTCGACCGGAAGAACCCCCTCTTCAGAAAAGATGGCCCTGCCTCAGTTACTTCGGCCTGGACTTGATTCTCAACCCTGAGAATGTCCATAGATTCCCTCAATGCTCCGGCCATTTCACGGGCTAAGGCGCCCATGGCCTAATGACCAACTGGTTGAGCCACATTGGCTTGACCAATTCCTTCCTCCTGCGCCGGAATGCCATCTGGTATCGGCATCTCATGCCTCATAGGTCTACCACGTCTACCACCACCACGTCCACATCCAAACATCCTAATAAAGGTAACAACAGGAGATTAGCACATTCACATGTGTGACGACGCTAACTCACTTGTGTTCTAATACATTGGACAACAATAAATCATTCCACGCAAGCACATAGTTACAGAAGCACATACGAATTTTATTCCCAGATAATGACCGTCCCACGACGTTGCTAGGGTTCCAATTAGAAATAGCAGTGATCAAGTGCTCTTCCAATAGGACTTCCACAAACCCGTAGACTCAATCAACATATTAGGAACCAAATCCCATACCCACATAAGCACATAACCATGTTAAGCATACAGTACATGCTAACGTCTCAATTAAGCGAGACAAACCCGTTGTGGTACAAACCACTTCCCACGTATGCAAAGTATTCAAACTCGGTACGCTCTGATACCAAGTTGTAACGCTCCAAAAATAATACAATAAACCTATCTATCGTGTAGAAGAATATAACAGAAATATAATACTTTCATTCATCGGAGTTTACTGTTTAACAACCAATTAAATGCCATGTAGGCTTACATCTTCCCAAGTCATTGCTTGGTTGCACAAAGTGAGTCTCGCTCATTACATCTTAAGCCCTTGGCTTTACAAATAACAAACATACACATAATAAGACATAATTAAGAAGCTCTTGCTTCCCGAAAGTCCATCAACGCTATTGCCTTGGAGGAAACATCTCATCTGCACTGAAAATGGTATTTCCATATAGGGTGAGCCAACAGACCAGTAAAAATAATCTAACACAATATATGAGGTTTAGCAAAGGTATAAATACCATGAACATAAACAATACCGATATGCAAGCATTCACAAGGCCTGCATATTCATATGCCACTAAGACCAAACCTCATTTCTTTTTTTTCCTTCAATTCATTTCAAGTTCATATATGCTACTCAATTCATGAGTTAAATTCATTATCTTTTAACAACCAAAATGAGACTATAACTCAAGGATTTCCAATTATGCAAAACACACATAAACACTTCAAATCTGTCATTTTACGGATATTTCGTCTGAAGGAATCGGCACCCATGTATATTTTCTCAAATATGCCATTTTACGGATATTTCGTTCACGGGAATCGCCACCCATGTATGTTTTCTCAAATATGCCATTTCACAGATATTTCGTCCGCGGGAATCGGCACCCATGTATGTTTACGGGTCTTCAACCTAGGACACTCCAGCCAACTTACTTTCAATAGAGTCCATCCCCTTTCTCCTCCAAAATAAACATACACATACAATGTATTTATAAACACAGATATATACAATGACAACCAACATTTAATTAGCATTAAATCACCTAATCCTCATGCAATTTCTACAACAATCATAACTATCCTCCACCGATAGCCCAATACATTTATCTCCAAGATATATTTAATATTGGATTTAATAGTTTATTCAAAACTTCTATATGTGAGATAATACATATCCAATATCACCATTTATATCAATAATCATCCAATTTAACATATTCAATGTTAATTCTGATTATTTATACAAAATAATCATTTTATCAAATTAGGGCAAAAATCCCCCTTTTCCAATATTGACCCAAATACCCAAAATCAACTATTTTTGTACACCAAGGTCTTATATTCAAACCCCATACTCATTTACCTCATATTCATCAAATACCCCTCTTTTCATTTCACACGCAAATCCTAGATTTGTCCAATCCACAACCAAATCTCATCATCTATACACAATAGCAAATAACTAAGCTAAAAACCATATTATAGTGTAGAAAATCCCTACCTCAATTTTGAAGAAGAAAAGAGTTGAAACCCCCAACATCAACGACGATGAAACTCGATCTCCACCGTACATAACAAAGCCCTCGAGAAGTTACACAACTTTGACGAAGGAACTATGGCCAAAATCTCAATGGATTTGGAGAAATCAAAGATAGAAGATGATTTCTAGAGAGAGGAGCTCAAGATCTGCAAATTTAGAGACTTTTAGACACACACAGAGAGAGAGAGAGAGAGAGAGAAAGACAGAGAGAAAGCATAAAAGTGATCTAAAATATCAGTTTCGCATGCTGATAAAGCACGGTCTGCTTGAGCGTAGAAAGCCCCACTCGAGCGTCAGACACAGACTCCTGCTTGAGCGTGAAACCCTGCGCTCGAGCATAAAATACACTCCTCCAGTATTTTTGCAGACACAGTCCCCGCTCGAGCGCCCGAATTCCCGCTCGAGCGTGGAGCAAAATTTGTGAAGCCCGCTCAAGCGCAAGAATGCTCGCTCGAGCAGAAGAGCCAAATTCTGGACAACAAAGGCTTGGAAAAATAAGCAACCAACCTGTTCCAAACACACAACTACAACCCAATAACCAACATTTAGGGGAAGACAACGGAAACAAGACATGAACCACCATCCAAACCATACAAACCCGAGTCCGGAACACCACAAGAGATGGGTCAAAACCAGGGTTGCTATAGTTCAACTCAAATCATATATATATATATATATATATTATATACATAAGCTTATCACAATTAGGGAGAGCCAAACGCACCCTTACGAATCGTGCAAAATCAAATTTGAATTAAACTTCCCAGATGACCCTAAAAATTATGCTGATCATAACTATGTACTTCGTTCTAGTTTCTGAAGCCTCTAAGGCCTTCAATTTACAGTGCAAAGTTAACCACCCAAACACACTTTAACGAATTAGACGAAATAATTGTCCAATTAACATTCCCAAATAGCTCTAAAAATTCCCATTAACATATCCAAGTACTCAATTTTGATTTCTGAACCCATAAAGGTCGGCAATTTCAATTTTAAAGTCGTAACTCAACAGATAATTCTTCAATTCAAATTGATATCATTAAATTAAAGTACATTAACCCACAACTAGTTAAAGATAATTTCTGCTATGCATTTTGGGGTCATTACATTCTCCCCACCTTAAGAAGTTTGGTCCTCCAAACTTGATTTACCTTGTTACAAGTCCAGTTCATAAATTTCAATCTCTTATCATTGTCTATTTCATCTCACATATACAGCATTTCCACGAATCACAATTAGTTTGTCATTTACTGGCCAATTGGTAACCCAATTGATAATAATATTCAGCAACCTCAAAACATCATCTTATTATTCATAACCCCCATGCATTTTAATTTATTGGGCCATAACTCATAAGTCATATGCCCCAAATGGTAAAACCTTAACCCTAAGAGTGTTCATAATCTAATCCTCTTCAAGTATTCAATTGCATGCAACTCATAAGCTATCAATCACAAACAATCCCAAATATTATAAGTCTTCAAAGAATAAGGAGATACCCACTACTTAATCGTGTTCATAATGGCACACGCATCCTATAACAATTGAACCAAAATAAACAAATGAGTTCTAAATCAATGATTTTTTTGCTATTTGCTTACTAATAAGTTAAGTCTTCACAACAATAGTCTTGGTAATTCAAAATATTTCCAATCTATTTATTTTCATAACGAATGGGGTAAGTGAGGTCTAAACTGTTTACCAACCAAATTTAGGTTCAAGTCCTCTTGTCTCCACTCAGTATAAATATACTTATCGATTTCTTTTACTACAAAATTTCCTTTCGCAATCCTTGTCAATTTCATATTTACGTTTTTCTACTTAATAGTTCTTACCAGTTGATTTTCTCATTACCGGAGTTTAACTCATCATCATATGTATAGATTATTGACCCCAAATTGATTCAGTCACCAAAAATTATCTTGCAATATCATAATGATCACTAAGTCAACTTCATAATAGCAAAACGCAATTTCATAATAGCAAAACATAAAACATATTGTCTATAAACTCATATAGTTTTGTGTTACTATCCACATAGTTCCAATTCACGTAGTTCTCAATAATCACAACTCAACCTCAGTCTCTTCTTTTTTTTCCGTAACTTCCAAAAAAAAAAGACTAAAAATATAAAATGCAAACCTTGGACCACAATTTTTTTTACCACATTAGCCGAAAGAGTAATTCCCACACAACTTATGTACCTCATTGATAACAATTAGGTGGGTCCTAAAGTCGAAGGTCACAAATAACTTACGCAGGCATGTTAATAATATTTTCTCACCTTCCCAAAATTTTACATAAATGCAATAAATCAAATCCGTATAACATTTCCAATAAAATAGATCCCTTAAGTAATAGAGAAATTCCTAACATATACTATTAGCTCGATGATCAATTCATTCTATAGCTAAATGATTCAGATAAACGAATGGGTTCCAACTAACATTTTGCTCACAATTAGCTCAAAACACATAAAACACCTATCGAAGTGTCTCTACTTATCATAACATGTAGCTCAAGTTCCATTTATCCACTTAAAAGGATTCTACACTCTCCAATAGTCATTCAAGCATACAGAACACTTCCTATCACATTCTTTGATTCTTTGTCGAGTTCACACTTAATTTCTTCCTTTGATCTTATTTCTCATGACATGTCTACGTAAATCTCATAATATTTGGAAATATTCCTTCCACCTTATCCAGTTGCCTCAACAAAGACTCAACTTCCATTTCATCCCTACTTCCCATTATCTACTTCTAGGGTCATAAGATGTAGACCATTGACATGTCGAGTATCATCTACTAACTACACCATAACACATAGTATCACATCCTTAATCATGACACATACAAGCATACAAAGATATGGCTGGGGCAATTTCTTCATCTCTACTTCTTATATCAAACCATTTACTAACTCTCAAGTCCCACACTCGTTATCAATCATCACATCTCTCAATTGCCATAATTCCATACACTTTATTAATTGACTACAACTTCAGTTTCCCAAAAATCCTTATGGTCTAATTTCACATGTAATCCATATAGAAACTACATTTAATCCTTTTTTCACATCACGTTTCCACGAACATGCTTATACTTACCAATTTTAATATCCTAAGAACACCAATATTCGACATCTTTCATAACCTTAGTGTCAATATCATACTCATTACATAAACCCATTCTCATTTCATAACAATTATCAAATCCTCCTTAGCCACAAAACTCAGTTGATGAAACAACACATATGGATCTCCTTTTATTACCCAAAGTCCATAAGAAATCAAATTCTCAAGCTCAATACTTAACTTATTGTACAAGCTCACATACATCGTTCAGAATGCACAACATATCATTTCACTACTGAATACATGCAACTTAAATGCATTCTAGACACTCTAATACTCAATGGACATGTGTGTGAGATCATAACTCGTGCTCTGATACCAACTGTCACGACCCAAACCCGCCCCTAAAAGTTTGGTCCATGACCGGCCTGTACTTAGGCCTCAAAACAAAATTTCATGAATATTTACTCAACTACGGGGCCTTAAGTGGAAGCAAATATCAACATAAAGATAACGTCCATTCAGCCTGAGTATATATGAAGAGTTATATTAATTTAAACATTTAAATACGCTTCTATATTTACATATATAATCACAAAATTTATACAAATTTCACACACATTTACATAAGACTCAATGAATTACATAATTCTCCATTACAAAATTAAAGCCTCGATGCGGAGGCATAACCCGGGCAGCTTAACATAAAGGTGGACCTCAATACAACTCTAGTGTCGATCCGTGATGGCTCACCTACATAAATATATATAAAAATAGAGTGAGCAAGGGTCAGTGAATAATAGTAATGTAAGGAGGTTAGGTGAATAAGCATAGCCTTGAAGAATATAAATATACATATATCAAACCATATACAGGTCTTATACATAACCATATTTCAAAACGGCCTCAGGCCCATATTTAATATAGAACGGCCTCGGGCCCATGTATGATACGAAACGGCCTTAGGCCCAACATAACAACAGTTGTCCAGAGCAACATAGGGAAGATGGAACATCGGCATGTCTCCATCCCCCTGGGCGTTAGAGCCTTTAGTCATGTACAATTCATATCCTCATAGGGTAGATGGAATATCGGCATGTCTCCATCTCCCTCGACCTTAGGGCCGTGATTCATAAACAATTCACATCATAACGGCCTCGTGCACACTTTTATTAATAGAAACAAAATGACCTTAGGTCCATATCAGTGCCATTGTTTAGTCATGTCCATTAATTCAATGAAAGCACAATGTCAATAGTACATGCCATTCACAAACAATGATATATAAATCATAATCACAGGAAGTAAGTAAAACATATTGTTACAGTTTTATTACTCACAGTTATGGGCTTCTGGTAGCAGCTGGACGTTGTCCTCGTCTTGACCTACAAAAACAATGCACATAGCACAATATATGAATATAACCGATCCCTTACTTGTTCTCTTTGATCAATTAGTTATGTTGGTTCTAAAATCATAGGTGTTTAATAGGTCATAATCTGTGTCTAGAAAAATAGGAGGGAACGAAAGGAAATTGGGTTAGAAAGAGAAATAGCATGAAATCGGTGGACAGAAAGTGAACAACCTTCACTAATTTGAGCATATCTATTTTTGTACTTAGAATTTGGGTGTGAGAGTACCACGATTGGAAACTAGACTTTCGGGGATTGAATTTAGGCTCAAGAATCGCTTAAAATGGAGTCCAGATGAAAGCGATATGCTTATCCGAAGTTGGGCTGAAACAGGGGTGCCCGGCACCTGCGGGAAATAGGGCCGCATGTACGAGAATTGAGCCGCACGTGCAAGACAAGGTGCTTTTATTTCATAATTAATTTTGGTGCTAGAAGTAGACTACCGCATGTGCGGGAAGCCTCGCCGCACATGCGGCATCGGGCCAATTCTGCTATCTGAAATTCTTGTTTGCTTTAATACTTGTTCTTTCCATTTTCTAAGCTTGGTTTCAACTCTAACCACCCAAAAAAATGTAAAATTACCCCATAACATGATAAACAAACATCATTCAAGTTTAATTTCATTTCAAACAAATCGATCTTTTCCTGAAGTTCAAGATCAATGCTTCATCTTTCATAATCTTGAAAGTTCCCATAACACAACCCACAAACACACTTGATCCTTACATAATCCTGTTCTATGGACAATATAGAGTTCATTTCATATGGTATTCATAAGGTTGAGCTCCAATCATAAACAAAATCATAGGACCCAAGTTCTAATTTCTTAAATTGAGCTCAATTTAATACATACATAAAACTCTAACCCAAATGGGTTTCAAATCTTCCAATATCATTATGATTTCATGAAATTGATGCATTAAACATAAGGATTCAAGATAGACTTCCATACCTTAGTTCAATCTTTGCCTTTCTCTTAGCTCTCTTCAATTTCCCAAGCTTCCATGGTTGATCTTCTTCCTCTCTCTTCAATCTCTTCAATTTATCTTCAAACCCCCATGAATGTTGAGCTCTCTCTCTCTTAGAGAAGCTTTGTCTCTCTTTTTCCCTCTCTCTCTCTCTCTCTCTCTCGGTTCTCTCCCTCTCCCTCAAATATTTTGGACTCCAAGTGATGAGTTTAACTCATATCATATATATATATTTATATATATATATTATACATTAGCTTATCACAATTAGGGAGAGCCAAACTCACCTTCACGAATCGTACGAAATCAACTTTGAGTTAAACTTCCTAGATGACTCTAAAAATAACGCTGATCATGACTATGTACTCCGTTCTGGTTTCTGAAGCCTCTAAGGCCTTGAATTTACAATGCAAAGTTAACCACCCAAACACACCTTAACGAATCAGACAAAATAAATTTCCAATTAACTTTCCCAAATAGCTCTAAAAATTCCCATTAACATATCCAAGTACTCAATTTTAATTTTTGAACCCATAAAGGTCGGCAATTTCAGTTTTAAAGTCGTAATTCAACAGATAATTCTTCAATTCGATTAGATATCATTAAATTAAAGTACATTAACCCACTACTAGTTAAAGATAATTTTTGATACGCATTTTGGGGTCCTTACAGGAATACTCCAACAATTTCATGACAAACAGTTAAATACTAACATACAAACACTCACAAACAGCTATATTAAACAAAATCACAATAACTAACAATTTCAAGCACTATCAAACTCTCAATCTCAAACCCCACTGATGTATGACGAGTAGGGATTACTTTCCTGAAAGTAGTCGGCCATTTATTTTGTCGGTCAACCATATTTTCTGGCTGAGACATTTTCTCCGCCTTTTTCAGGCATTGTGCATGCCAGCTGTGCTAGCTGGTGAGCACAGACTCTGCCTTTCATACACGTGTATGGAGGGATTTGAGCCTTGTTTAGCTTCCCTTGGAAGCTTTGTAAAGTTGTTTTTCTATAAAAGGAGGGCCTCCCCTCCCTTTCCAGGGGTTGAATCATCTGATATGGAAGTTAGATATACCTCTCTCTCTATATCTCCCCCCCTCTCTGGTTGTGTGTGTAATAGTGTCCAAAAGTGTGTTTTTGTTCTTATTTTTGCACTAAGGCACCTACTGTTACACTATACTTTGGTTACTGAGGTGTTGAGGGGTTAATTTCAGATTTTTTGAGTTAGTTTTGATCAGAAGGAGGTGCTGAAGTTGGTGTTCTTGAAGTGTTCTTCAAGGGTGAGAACTACCTCTTTTATTCTCCATTTTTCCTTAAGCTTTTAGCCTATCTTTCATGCTGTTTTAAGCTTAGTGTATAACTGATAAAAGTTCTATATTTTCATGCTTGAGATGTTTCATTAAGGTCACTTTTGGGTTGGGGGTTGTTTACCCCCTCTTAGGCCTTGTTTGGCCTTTTTTTGTGCCTTCCTCTTTAGGCTTTGTAACCCTTTTGTTTTGGTCTTCTCACCACTGAAATCCAGAGGATCTTCAGTGGTAGATAATTGGTTTTGAGGTCTTGTATAGGGGAGGGACACCCCTCTCCCCTTATGTCCCATTTGCTTGCATTGTTGACTTGTAAAGGTAGCATGTTGGCTTAATGTGTTTTAGCTTCATTTCACCAGGTATTTGGTGTTAGTTTATCATGTTATACCTATGTTTCATGTTGGTTCTTCGGCTTATTGCATGCATCATACACTTGCCTTGCAATCCTCTCATTTGCCTAAACATGTATCATGCATTTAGACCATCATACTTGCATGTTTTGGCTTGACTTCGTGAAGCTTTTATCCATGTTGTGACATGTTTAAGCTCTATTTGGTGTTGATTTGGTCATGTTTGCCATGTTTTGTATAGCCACCATGCATTTTAGCTTGTTAGCTTTGGGTGTGTGAGCCATGAGCATACTTTACTTGGGCTATTTCAGTGGTTTGAAATCACTTATCATGCTATTTCAGTTCATGTTCTATGCTTATGTGCTTGCATTTGCCATTCTCTCAATGCTTTGAATAGTTGTTGTCTCATGCTCCATGTTTGGGCCATTGTGCATACCTCTAGACTTAGGTCATTTAGATGCCATCTAAGTGGGTATTCGGGCTTATCTTGACATGCTATAGCTCCGTTTTTCATTGCATAACCCATGCCATGTTTGGTTGAGGTAGTTGTAGTAGAATGCTCTCTTTGTGGCCTTAAAGGCCCCCCCTATTTTGCGCCCATTCCTTAGCATGTTTTGGCCTTGTTCCATGCATGCTCTAGCCTTATTTTTGGTCTGCCCTATGACTATTTTGAGTCATCTTGGCTCTTTGGGGCTTGGTTGGTATGGCCATGGTTTGAACCCCTTTGTTAGTCTCAAGTTTTGGGCTTTATTGCGTGCCCTACTTTCATGGCATGGTTGATTTGGCATCATCCTTTGCACATTTTCAGAGCTTATCATGCTTGTCATATGTCCATATTCGTCTCTTCTTAATGTGTCTAAAATTCGACTCTTTTTATGCCTAAGTGTTGGACCTTTACATGTGCATGTTTGAGTGTGTTTTGTCCATCATTTCTTGGCACTTTGGCCACTGTTTTGGTATGGTTGAGGCCTATCCATCTCTAGTGTAAGTCCATAGATCATGCACTCGTGTATTGTTGTAGGCTTATCGCATTGCATGTTGTCGCATCCTTGTGGTTAGTGTCATTGTTGCATACCTATCACTCGATATACTTGCATACCTAGGTTGCATTGTAGTATTACATACTTATTGCATTACCATGTTGCTTGCATTTTAAGTTGCATTGTTTTTTTTGCATTGCATTAATTGCATGTTTCGCATTGCATTTGGCATACATACATTGCATTGTTGTTTGGTTTGGGATGTCAAACCAAACATGAGGATCAAGGGACGTTTCGTACTTAAAGTGACGAAACGTGCTTCAATCCTCGGTCGTCGACACTCTTGACCCAACATGATAGAGTGTGTAGCATTCATTTGTTTGTTACATTCATTCCATATTGATATGCACCTTTGACACCTTTGGCCATCATGCATTGAAATGCGTGATTGGTGGCCCGAGGGTCGAGAACCATACTCCCTTGAGTTCATAGCATGATAGGGAGGGTGGTCGTGCATACATTTGGCTTGCAAATTCCATGTCATGCACTGTATGTCCTCTGTTGCAGCAAAACTAGTGTTCTGCAGGAAGAAATGGCCGGTCGGCCACTTTCAGTGTCGGCCGACTACCAATATCCAACCGATGGCCCCATCTTTGGTCGATGACCATCCTTCCATGGCCGGTAGTCCTATCTCTTGGCCGGTGACCTCCCACAGTGCTCAGGGAGTGGTTCAGAAGCAGCCTTGGGATTTGTGCAACTTTTGGAGGCATGAAACAGTGCAAACAGAGGCAACAGTTGGTATGGCAACGGGTTTCCGAGCGACGCGAATCGAGCATACATCATCCAATCATTTCGAGGCAGAGCTGCGGCGGCCTCTTTTATTTCATACTTAGATTTTTTTGTAATTAATTTGTTAATTAATTAAGGGTTTTGTAATATTTAATTAGTTAGAGTAGTTGATTAATTATTCGGTCTGTATTATTTATTCGGACCCTCCGTCGAGAGGGCGAATTTTGTAATAAGTGTGCGTGCGTGTGTGAATGTCTTCCAACCCCACGTCTTTCTCCCTTTTACTTACCTGTTTTTGATGGTTAGTTTTAGGCCACGTTTCAATTAGCATACTTATGTCAGCATGTTTGCATCATTCATTCGTATTGCAGGCACCGGGCTCGGCGTATCATACTAACTGCATTGTATTTCAATTCCAAGTTGAATACATATGTCGATTGTTGCATCTCATATGCCATCTCAGAATAGCCGAGCCTATTGTAGTTGCATTTTTGCATGTGTTGCATTAGGCATTCTCAGCATAGTTAGGATTCATGTATGATTTCTAATTAGCTTCTTTCTTTGGCTCGGAGTACTTGGTAAGTGTTTATGCTTTAGCATCCTTGCATGTGTGTGCGTGACTGCCATGACAGCATGCTTACCATGAGGCTATGTGCTTATGTGATATAACTTCCTGAATTCCTGTGGGTGAAGGTTGGGTTGCTTGAATTGGAATAATTCGTCAAAACCTGTGTTTTAGCCTACTTGCGAGTAGCAAATTTTAATCCATTTTCAAAACAAATAGATATGCGATGCTTTGTTCCAACTTAGGCAATCTAGTTTATACTTGTATGTTGTGCACATCACATAGTAATTCTAGGCTAATAAACTGGAATAAGAACGCATGTGTTTTCAAAAACTTGATATCATGCTTAGTAGTGACCGATCTTTGATCGGGCGAGCAGGGGTGCTCATTGCATGACCTTCCCCAATCGTACCCAAGTTCCCGAGCCGAGGCAACTTTGGTGATGACGGACACGTGGCCTTAGGCACGAGTCAGGGTTTCTTAAATTCCCCCAAAATAAAATATTGAGGTGGGAACTCTGTATCTGGCAAAGCAGTCCATGTTTGGCACTTCTTTCTAAAAATCTATTTTTCAAAACGATTTGCCGGATTTGGACTCTTTGGTGATTTATCGATCTTGCGTTGCACTTTGTGAGATTAGATTCAGAACTGTGACATCAAGTCCGAACTGCAGTGAGCCCAAATAAACAAAACGGAATTTTCCTGGGACGTTCGGACCAAAAAGGCTTTTTGACAAACATAGGACCCTTAGATTTTGTGTTGGGTTTCCACAACATATCATACTTTTTTAACCATGTAATAAATGTTGCATCACCCACTTTTGTGTATTGGCACATTCTCTCTGATGGCAGCTTTCAAAACGCCATCTTTGTTTCATTTAGAACAAAGAAGGGAAGCCAAATCACAACAATCTTCATCCTATAACATATTATCATAGTGGTTTTTACATTTTCCGCCAAAGGATATACAAGTACTATAAAAAACAATGAAATTCAACTTGAGGAAAATAAAATTCACTGTGCAGTTGCATTCCTCATTATCTTCCCGGGTTAAATCTTTTTTTTTTTTTTAAGGGGGAGGGGGGGGAGGGGTAAACTTCAGAAAGGAAAAAGGAAAAGAACATGACAAAAAATAGAAACAATACAAAAGACGTGACATTATTAGATGTTTCAATGCACTAGCTTACAAGTTAGTCCAGAGTTTTCTACTTTGTTCTACTTTGAATAAAATGAATACAGGTAGAACCAAAACAATGAAATTCAAATTGCAATTGCATCCTGATTCTTATTCTTGCCCATTTTTCTTGCTTTCTTGAGTTCACTTCTGGTAGTTTCTGTTTGAACTAATTGACCATAAAGTTATGGATAAATAGAGGAGAGCAAAAACTTCAACAAAAATAAAATACAAATTCAAATACAAATTGAAGAAGGCATTGTTTAACAATCAGGATTGAATGAAACCAAGCCAAGTGTATCAGTTTTTTTTTATTTATTTATTTATTGCCAAGTCATATGGAGAGCAAAACATGAAAAAATAGAGACAAACAATGGCGAGAAGAACTGACCCAAGATAAGAAATATAATTTTGACATTTCAATAGGAAAAAGGAAAGAAAAGGGATAAATGAAGAGTGTTTCCTATTCCATTTTGTGAAGGAATATATTTTAGTGGGACAAATACAGATTGATTTATAGACATGAATCATGTATCAATTGCGAAATTGAGGTTACTCAAAATTTTATCATTCTTAGTAATTTTGTAATATGATTTTGATATTGTCTTCACTCCCCATTTAGGTTTTAATATTTAATTTACAACTTTTAAGTTTTCAAATAGTTTTAAAAAGTTTAAGCTTTAACCAGTGTAAGTTGGCATAAATGTATAGTATATCATACTCTATACCTTACAGGTAGAAATTTGTCAAAAACGTAGACAAAAATAAAAGAAAAGGCTTTATTAATAAGCAAATGAAAATTTATAACAATAATAATTTAAATAAAAGAAGTTCAACTACTTTCTTAAAAATTGCTAAAGAAATTTAAGTATTCATGTATCGTATTGATTGCATATCTCGTACTGCATAGTGTATAGTAAGATACACTTAACTTAAGCTACATATTGATGAAATATATTGATTTACCTCTAAAATTATCAAACTATAAAATATGTATTGTGAATCGTAAGATACAAACAGCACTAGAAAACAAGCATATGTAAGATAAATCTCCTTTATTTAATGTAGGGTTGAATCCAAAATGAGAAAAGAAAAGAAATTAAATATAACATAAATACGAAGAAGAAAATACCTTTCGAAGTTGTATTATTACACAAACTCAAAGGTCACCATAGACTAGAGTGTTGTCAATCATCACTTTCAGCCAACTGTCTCCAATGTTCTCTTGCTCTTCCTTAATATTCCTGGCAGATTCCTTGGCATAGGGATTTGATGAAGATCATGGGAAGAAGAAAAAGAGCAAATCTGGAATTTCACATGAAGCACATTTAGGGCATCAAGATTTAAAGATTTGGAATAATTTTGAGTCTTCATGTCATTATAGTAGGTTTTAGTAATTAAGTATAATGTTAATCCCAATAATTGTTGGACATGGGCTGTAGGGGTCACCCATGGGTTTTATTTTGGGTCAAGTTATTTGATGGGTATTATATATAGGTTTTATTATGTCTAAAATAATCTTAGTGGTCAAAAGTCTAAGTTTCCTATTTTGATATTGAAGTAGAATTGGAAGTCAATAAAGTTTCCTATTATGATTGAAGTAGAATTGGAAGTCATAATTGGTCTAGAATATTCGTAGTTGGTAAATATTTTTAGTTTCTAAATTTGAGAAATAGTCCTTATAGAATTAGGAGAGTCTTGAGTTTATAAATATATGTGTAATCTAAATAATTCATTAGCAAAGTTAATATTATGAAAATTTGAGATTGTGTTTGTGTGATTGGCTTATCCCTTGCGAGGGTGAAGCACTTCTCTCTCTCTCTCTCTCTCTCTCTCTCTCTCTCTCTCGCTCTCTTCTTCTTCTTCTTCTTCTTCTATCCAGCAAGGTTACTATTCACGTCACTGTTCACAATGCTTAGAACAACCACCTAACTGCCCCTAAGCACTAGTGTTTTCATTCCCAAAACCCTATCCTTTTTCAAAGCCTTAAACTCCTATTTTTTTAAGTACTTTTGCAACCACAAAATCCCACCGAATCCAACCCTATAAGTCTGTTGTTGCTGCTGCCAGTATACTTAACCCGGGCTCACTACTTGCAAGAAAGTAATCCCTACTCGTCCTACATCAGTTTGGTATCTGAGCTTCAAGATCGTACTTTTTATTCTCCACCATTTTTTGGTTTTTTTATTTTATTTTTGACAAAGTTGTTTTATTGAATACCATGGTGAAAAACGCTGAATTGAATTCCAAGTTCAAAGCCTTCTCAAAAGCTAATGAGGCTATCAAGGAGGATGTTACAACAATAAAGTGTGATGTGCACGCTATCAAAACAACTTTGAATGGATTGAAAGCATCCATGAAAGATTGTTGGTTGCTATTCTAGAGAAGACTAATATCCAGGAGTAAAAGGATGATAGTGTTGAAGATTTTGAAGACACTATGAAAGAACAAGATGAACGTGCTGCTAATATTGAGGATATTGAAGAAAGGACGGTGAAAATTAATTTGCTTACTAAAGAAAGCATGACAGATCATCATGTTCAATGTTCTAAAGCCAAGGAAGCCAAAGAGAATGTTGAGAATGCAACTGAACTTTCTGTTCTTCACAAGAAAAATGAAGTTCACATTGAGTTTATTATTCCTGACATATACGACGTGATCGATGGAGTGCTGACAACAATGAACTTTTTGATTTTCTCATCGTTCGTTCCAAACAATCAAGTTGAATGGTTGCAAGTGCAAGATTCCATAATCCTTATACTTCAACATTATAAAACTCGAGGTTAAGTTTTTTCAAACGGAGGGGAGAATGACGAAGATCATGGAAAGAAGAAAAAGAGCAAATCTAGAATTTCACATGAAGCACATTTAGGGTATCAAGAATTAAAAATTTGGAATAATTTTGAGTCTTCATGTCATTATAATAGGTTTTAGTAATTAAGGGTATAATGGTAATTCCAATAATTGTTGGACATGGGTTGTAAGGGCCACCCTTGGATTTTATTTTGGGTCAAGTTATTAAATGGGTTTTATTATGTCTAAAATAATTTTAGTGGTCAAAAGTCCAAGTTTCCTATTTTGATATTAAAGTAGAATTAGAAGTCATTAAGGTTTCCTATTATGATTGAAGTAGAATTGGAAGTCATAGCTGGTTAGAATATTAGTAGTTGCTAAATATTTTTAGTTTCTAAATTTGAGAAATAGTCCTTATAGAATTAGGAGAGTCTTTAGCCTATAAATATATGTTTAATCTCAATAATTCAATAGCAGAGTTAATATTATGAAAATTTGAGATTGTATTTGTGTGATTGGCTTATCCCTTGCGAGGGTGAAGCACTTCTCTCTCTCTCTCTTCTTTTTCTTCTTCTATCCAGCAAGGTTACTGTTAACATCATTATTCACAGTCCTTAAAACAACCACCCAACTTCCCCTAAACACTAGTGTTTTTATGCCCAAAACCCTAACCTTTTTCAAAGCCCTAAAGCTCATATTTTTTTATATCCCACCACAAAATCCCACCAAATCCAACCCTATAAGTCTGTTGTTGCTATTGCCAGTATACTTAACCCGAGCTCACTACTTGCCAGAAAGTAATCCCTACTTGTCCTACATCAAGATGACATCTATTTACCTCAGTCATGTGTAGAGTAAATATATCCCCCAAACTAGATGGTATTTCTTCAAGATATGGACACATTTCCAATGATAAGTGTTGAAGACTTAGAAAGTGACTGGAGCAAGTAATCCATTGCACAACATTGAGCCTTATCAGTTTCACGAATTTGAGTCGAGGAAAGCCCCTACCAATTGTTGCCCATTACCATCCCCAGGCAGCATTACTTTCTAATTTGAGAAGTTCAAGGTTAGGTAACAACAACCCAAGGACTAATATCTCCCCCCACTCTATCCCTATATATTTTAAGGTTAGCCTCTTAATATTACAAGAAACTTGACCCCTCGGAGATTGGTTGACTGAAGTAATGACAAATTGTGTAGCTTCAAAGTCTCTAGGTGTCCTAAAAATTCTAGGTTAGGTAACATCAAATGCCCTGAATCTGATATCAGATATCCACAAAATCCGAGCTTTGTAAAATGAGGAGTCCTTGCCATTAAATCCTGAGCAGATCCAAATGGATCTAAGTTTGTGATGGTTCATAGGTTTTCTAATACACAGGGATAACTGGGATCCACTATTGCTTCTTCAGAACATAAAGACACAGCAAATATCGCTCCTTTAATATGAAGATGCCTCAACTTTGAAATCATCCAAAATTTATGTGGCAGAATAACTATGGTATATGTTAAAAGAATAACTATATCTAGGTTTGAGAGATTGTATATTGATGGTGGTAATTTCCAGTAACCATCCAAAATAATTGCCAAATACCTCAAATTAACAAATTGTGTTATTTTGGTTGAAAAGAACGTACTCTTGTACGAGAAGTGCAACACTCTAAGAAGTTTGAAGGTTTGACAAATAAACGACCACACATCATCAAATGCATAGTTCAAATAATCAATTTCTTCTACTTAATCATTGTTGAAGCACAAGACTGATTGAACAACTGCTGGGGAATAAGACTCACAGGCAACATGATCAAATTGTTCTAAGAAGTCAGAATGGATGCACATAAAACATTGGTTGTTTGCTCTATAATCACTTGAAGGAGGATAAGCATCTTCAGAATTGTGAATCCAATGTAGGAAATTTATTTCCCTGGCTTTTTTCAAGCATAAATCATGCAAAAGATCATGCATACGACATGCTTTAATTCGACCATCAAACTTTTTTCGAGCAACAATTACTAGACTTCTGTGAACTAGATCAATTAAGTAACCTTCCACTACTTCCTCCAAGCTTTTCTGCTCAATTTTTTGTATAAACCCCTCAGCTACCCATAACAAATTAATCTCTACATCAAGATTTCTTGATCTTCTGGAAATGCTACTAAATAGAGGAAACATGGTTTCAAGTGACGAGGTAACTGATTGTAACTCAGTGCTAGTGTGTCCAAGCACTAGTTTGGATCACTAACAATGTACGAGCTTACACTAAGGGAAACTTGTGTCCACCACTCTTCTATCTTCTAGTTCTTTGAAAGAAGACCAGCAATTCCAACAATTGCAAGCGGAAGCCCTTTACATTTCTTCATTATTTGCTTCCCAATTTTATTTAGTTCTAGAGGGAAACTTTCTTTCTAAAACACCTTCCATTGAAATAATTCCCAACTTTCTTCCTCATTTAGAAAATGCATGCAATGAGGATGGCTATCAGGTGAGGCATGCATAGCCACCTCTTTGTGATGACTAGTAAACATTACTCTACTTCCATTGTTGTCATTTGGTAAATACATTTTAAGATCAACCTGGGCACCAATATCCCATATATCATCAATGACAATGACATATCTCTTCCCTTTAAAGTGTTTGTACAAGTTTTCGCCTAACATTTCATTGCTCATGTTTGTAACCTCATTGGTAAGGAGATTAACAGAATGCAAAATGTCCAACAACATTTCTCTATTTTTGGGTACTTGAGAACATAGGTCCATGCACGAATATGGAAATAGTGTGTGATATAAGGATCATTGTACAGTTTTATGGTTAAAGTTGTCTTACAGAGTCTAGGCTTCCCAACAATTGACATAATGTGTAGCTGCTTCTTTTCTCCAGCAAGTTGCTCTTTTACAGTCAATGCCTCGTCGTCAAAGCCCACCGTAATTTCTTCTTCTACCATGGTTTTGTTCTCCATTGATGGCACTCCATCAGAGGACTTTCCATCTTGTAGGACTTCAATCTGATATACCTTGTCATAAAACTGCATCACTTTTACCTCAATGGGCTTAATCTGTTCCATGATATTACTGAGGTTCAAGCGAAAATCAAAGACAAAGCCAATTTTCTTACCCTTGTTATTATACCTTTGCCTAACAACGTTGGCTGCAAAAGAGCTGATGATTTCTCCCGTCTCGTAGGTCACACAGCTAGTTTGCATTGCCAGGTTTTCCGTTTCATCATTCTGCTCATGCAACTGCTTCTCCCTCATATCCTTGAGAATGGCTCCTAGGAATCTTAGATCATAGTAAAGAGATTGGATTTGATGGCTCTCATTTGCAATCAAATTGTCCTCACTGTTTATTAGTTGCTTCAGTTCCTTCAAGACAGAATCCGTAGCAATTCCATCCATCACTCCTCTTGTTCTCTCACACTCACGTACAGGCACAATTGTCTCTCTCTATCAATTTTTGGGGTCTGAAAAAGGAGTAGATTTGGGACTAAAATTAGAAAGACTTGTGGCAATTCATCCCCACTGCCACCCATTCCCACTACCATCCACAATGCAAAAAATCAAAGCCCAAAAAAAAAAGGAAATTAAAAAAAAAAAAGAAGCAAAAATCAAGCCAAATACCAGAAATCAATGATTGGTTTGAGGCAATTCATCAAACACCTTGCAGCCTGTGATTTTTAGAGTACCTTGAAACGGGTTGGTTGTGTTGAAAAAGAAGAAGAATAAAAAAGGAGCAACCAGGTTATTGATTTTGAAAGCAAAGTAGTTGAGCAAAAGCAGGAGAGAAAGAAAGCATTTGGCCCTGTTTGGTGAAGCACTTTTTAAGCTAAAAGTTGATAATTAGAAAACAGAAGCTAGAAGCACCATTTCCCAACTTATAAATAATCAGCCTTTTTGGGCTTATTTAAGCTATTTTTACATAATAGATTAGAGTAAATTGGTGATAAATCCAATTTAGAGAGTGACAAAGCATTAGGTCGAATGGATTTTTTTTGTTGTTGAAAGATCCACCATTTGTGAAATAGTTTGGTGAGAAGTATTTTTTTGTTAGTTTCGAATGACATTTTGTTTCTAATTTTACCCCTTAATTTTTTTGTTGACTTTTGTTATCTATTGACTTTCATTGACTATTTGTTCAAAAAATTTCTTATCTGTTCAATTTTTTCCCTATCTGTTTATATTTTTTATAAGGACATTTTTCCCCTATCTAATAGGATATTTTTTTTATCTATTCAAATTCAAAAAAAAAAAAATATCTGTACAAAATTTTTTTTATTTTTACATAGAGGTGGAGTGAAAGATAGAGACGCTTCAAAATGAGTGAAATCATCTGAATAAATAATGATAGGTAGTTTGATCATTTTGCTTGAACTTGTCCTTTTAGACAAAGTGTTTGAGCGTGTAAACCTTTGACCAAGGAAAATTCAAATTTGGATTTATCAACCGAGTGCCCTTTTCTAATGACAATTATAATCTCAGTTAAAATTACTATAAACCCTCACAAAAAAAACTCTTAGAATTGAACACCCACCTTTGAAAACCCAATGCCCATGATCTATCATTCATAGAACAATAAGGTTGAACAAAACTGGTGGAAAAGATTAAGAAAAGTGGGTATTGAAGCCTGATCGAGATAGGGTAGAGAAGGCTCCAACTGTATCTGTAACAGGCCCGCGGAGGGGGACCCCGCTGCTACAGTTCGGACTCGCGATTTTTGTTGTCGTGGTTCTTAATCTGAACCAAAGAGCCGATAGGCGCAGCGAGCAGATAAAGAGAGAGATTTTAAGAGTTCGTCAAAGAGGGGCACTGTCAGACACCCCCATTTTTGACCGCCTTAAGACACTTGGGCACTAGCTGCATGGTAATTGAACATCGAGTGATTAGAGAGATGCTTCCATCTAAGCGCTGTCATAGATGTAATCTCAGTTTTCTTCACCTAGAAGAGGGCAAAACTCCTTCAAAACACTTTGTTTAGGGTTTTGGAGCTTATAAAAGAAAATCAGGTGATAAGGGCAGAGGCAGAAAACTAGTACTTGGGAGAAGCTTCGGCATGAATCCGTGTTAGAAAGCGAAGCTCTCGAGCCAGTCCCTGCTGAGATCGGGCTTATCATGTCTGTACAGTTGGATTTTAGGCAATGGGGCCACCACCATCGGAAAGCTGTCTTCTGGGGCTTTCATTTTGCCACTCCAGAATCTTCCTAGGCCACTATGTATACGCCGGGTGGGCGGAAAGATATGACATCTCAGTTTGCAATAATCGGGGCAATTGGCTCCCCTGGTTGGATATATCGATAGTTCTGCGCGTCTGAACTAATCACGAAACGGGCATAAAAGCGCCCGAATTTTGGGTGCTGATTGGAGGGAATTTTGAGTGGTCAAAGGGTGTTGGCGCCATGTGAGGTAAAAATAAACTATTCACGAGGCTTTCGAGAGTGCATAGCAAACAAGTAATTTATATAATATAGGATGAAAAATCAAAATCTATAAAGCAATAAATATCTTAATCGTGTGCCGTAAACCAGGTTATAAAATATTAATGCCGAGCCGGCACTTTATTTTGGCCGACGACAACCAAATTTTCTGGCACCGATCATCTTATTGCCACCTGTTAATTTTTAGCATTCTTCACATATGGCCTTGTGATGGCATACCAGCTTTTGTTTACTACATTTTTTAGTTGGCAAAGTCTAATTCTGCCACGACTACTCCCCTCCAGTTGCATATATGTTGCTATTTTGTATATCACTAGTATAGACACACCTTTGGACCCCTCTTTTGCTAACCCCTTCCTGACTACATAGTGTCTTCATGTGAGGCAAATGCCTTTCCTGACCCCTAGTTAATCTTTGGGCTCTCCCTCAAAGAAAGCCACTGAGCCTATCCTCACAGCTTCTCCAATAGCCTTGACCTCCCCTCAAACCCCTTTGACCTCTTTGTCACTGATTGTTCGCATAAGAGCAGCCTCTAGCTTTTGCGACTATATAACGCGCGCGCCTCTATCCATTGTTGAGGATGTGGATTTTTACTCTGGAAGAGTCAAAAAATCTCTTGAGTACGACTTTGATAATAGATTATAATTCATGATATCAATTATGATAAAATAGCTATACATGAGCTTTATGTTCCCTTTCGTACACATCTCACGTATATCTCTCCGTCAATGTCCATTTTCGGAATATACACCTTCTGTATTCTTGGCCACATATTTTTCACATTCATCAGCATACGCAATCAAGGACGAGACACATATCGAGCCCACTAACTTGAGGTCTCTACTGGATGGCTGGTTTCTTTCAGAGCTTGGAGCCACGCTAAATCTTGGTTCACAGAGTGCTTGGTATACTGGCTGGTCGGCTAAAGAATAGGAGCGAGAGTGAGACTCCTCTTCCCTTTTCTTAGTACAAATTTCTTGCTTCATATCTAAGCACAAAGTAAGCATGATTGAGATAAAGACATCGTACATTGCCAATGTTTGAAAATTGACTTCTTATCCTTAATTCGCCAGCTTATCTGTTGTGAAGTTAAATTAATGTATCAACTATATTTCAAATTATATAGGCAATTTTTACCATGATACCCAGACTTTAGATGGTTCCCGAATTCGTACGTATTCATATTGGAAGAGCACGTTCTGCTTGCATGTTTGGGCAAATCCGACCCAACTGTAAATCATCCCTATTTTGATTGATCTGAGGTCCTCTTCATGTTTGTACGCAGCGTATCGATCCAGACTCGTTTGAGGACAGTCAGCCTTGCCCTAAGCTGTTCATATTAGTCCTCCTTGACGAATGCTAATCTTGCACATGAGAAAATATTTGGATCTCTTTACCGTGTGATTCTGTTTTAGAGCCTTATGTAAAACACAAAATAGGAGCTTATTTTGAGCACCATCTTTGCAAACATTGAGAAGGGCTTCATATCAGCACTTTGGGACCCCATGTTATACCTGTCCTTTATATCCTCTCTTTGGTACTGCCCATTTTTTAAGATGCTTTGCAGCAGCTATCATAGCTTCTTGTTCTATTCGGCTCTTTTATTTAGCACGGTTCTGTAATATGCCATTATCTTTTTGTGCCTCTTCAATGCTTGTGAGAAGGGAATTTTTTCAGTTTGGGCTGTGCACATCACGACTGCCTCTTGGCCACCTTTTGGCCCTTTTTTCTGCATAAGAGCCTTAGCCATAATCTATGGTATTATGTCATTTGTAACGCGTTTTATAAAAGTTCTGTAAAGTGGCTTTATTTGGACTTACTCTCTTAAATGTTGTTGAAGGGCACCCTATGCTGTTTGGGGTCAGCTAGCTGTGATTTTGCCTTCAAAATCTCAGTTTATATAGGGCCGTTTTTTGTTATGGCCATTTTTAGCCCTATTTTGCTTGCTGTTTGGCCATTGTCTATAATGTAAAAATGCTTGTCTCAGTTTACGTGTTTTTTCTCCTTCTGGCCTTCATTGCCTCCATGTCTCATCCATTGTTGCATGCCTTTTTATAGCTGTTAATCTAGCATTTTCGTTGGAGGGCCAAAATGTCACATGTACGTGGATATATGTCCATGCATCGGGTGTGTTTTCGCCTCTTTCGGGCTGTTTTACCCCCCACATTCAGTGCTGATAACTCCCCTGGTATGAGGGCAATGTCTTTTGGCATCATATTCATTCCCTATTGTACATTGCATATGCCATTGCATTGGCACATATGCACATTTGCAAACGGTTTGCGTGCCCGTGTGCAACAGCATTATCGAGGCACTTTTTTTTCAATCCAATCGTGCCTTCTCATGCTGAGTGCTGTCCCGAGGCTCTCTCACTGTTAGTTATAACAAGAAATCACATGTTGCATTTCTAGTATCCCTATTTCTAGCCATTTACATCTTGCATATCGCCATTGCCTCGGTATTAGGTGCCCGTTTGATGCAACTGAGCATTTTGACGAGAGCATCTTCATTTTCGCATCTCTATGGCCTCCTATGTGAGTGTGGCTGAAGGATCTCACATTGTATTTAGCAGTGGTCAAGCCCTATCTTGCTACTTGTGTATGCCATGGTTCAAAGCGTAATGCGCTTATGTTATGTTGTTAGCATTGTGTATATGCCATGTAAGTTGCATAGCATGCTATGTATTCTTTGTTTTGCATACCTAGGTTGCGCAATAGTGCCTTGGCATTGTGAATCCTTGCTATGCCTTCTTGCTGCTATCAATGATTTGTGGACAGAGGTTGGGCTTTAATTGTATTCTGATTTCTGGCATTTGTCACTGAACATTATCGACAAGCGCATCAACATATGTTTTCTTAGACCATGACCAAGCAATTCGAAATGCGCATGGTGGTCCGAGAAATCATAGGAAACATATCTTCCTCTCGAGTCAAAAGCATGATAAAGGGATGTGTTAGGTGGCACACATTCTGCTTGAAATTTCATGCCATAAACTGTGCCTTTTGTTACGCTGTACCAAAACGTCTAAAGTCATGGCAGTATATTCTCGCCGACCGAGATGTATCCACTCATAAAGTGCCGAGCCGTCATTCTATTTCAGTGCCGATAGCTTCATCTCCAGCGATGGATGATTGTACACGCGTGTGGCCATTCCTCCAGCCGATGATGTTCTGCAATGCTCATAGAAGGTTCTCTGGACTTGAACAGTTTTCAAGAGAAGAAAAGGCAGTGAAAACAGAGGCAATAGTGCTATGGCAACGAGTTACGGGCAAGTTGGATCGACACTTGAATTATTCACAGCATCCCGAGGCGGGGGCTGCGGCCATCTCCCTTTGGCACCTTTTTTTTTTTTATTAGACTGGAAGTTTTAGGTAATCTATTATATCAGTGTCTGTATTATATATTATTGGTCCCTCCGAGTGAGGGCGTGTCTGTAATAAGTGTGTGTGCGTGGTGGTGGCATGTCTTCACACCTCCCTTCTTTCTCTTCCCTTTTATTTACCTGCTTATGATGGTAGATTAGGGCAATTTATTTTAGCATACCTTATGCTATGCATGCGTGCATTCATGCATTTGTTGACAATCACGGGCTCGGTCCATCATACAAACTACATTTGACTTTTCAATTCCAAATTGAATACATGTTACTTGTAGCATTTCATATGCCATTTTAGGGTTAGCCGAGCCTGTTTAGATTGCATCTTTGCATGTGTTGCATTAGCCATTTCTAACATGAACTAGGATCATGCATATGATTACTGACTAGTTCTTGTTTGGCTCGGAGTACTAAGTAAGCTTTTATGCTTTAGCATATCGCATGCGTGTGAGTGTTGCCATGACAGTATGATTACCATGAGGCTAGCTGCTTATGTGATATAACTGCTTGAATGCCTGTGGATGGAGGTCGAATTGCTTAAATTGGGATAACACATTTAAAACTGTGAATTTTAAAGCCCACTAGATAGTGGCAAAACCATCTTTTCTAAAAGCCACTTGAGGGTGGCAAAACCTGCATTTTAGCCTACTTGCGAGTAGCAAACCATTTTCAAAACAAACATGAAATGTTTTTGTTCCAATTTAGGCGATTTGGTCTATACTTGTTTGCTGTACGCATAACATAGTAATTCTAGGCTAATAACCGGAATACAGAACACATAAAGTTTTCAAATCAGATGTCATGGTTAGTAGAGGCCGGTCTTCGGACCGGGCGAAGGGGGTGCTCATAGCTGACCTTTCCCGATCGTACCCAAGCTCCCCGAGCCGAGACAACTCCGGTGATGACGGACATGTGGCCTTCGGCACCGAGTTAGGGTTTCCTAAATTCCCCCATTTTAAAATATTTAGGTGGCGACTCTGTATCTGGCAAAGCAGTCCATGTTTTGGCACTACTTTTTCAAAAATCTGTTTCTAAAAAACGATTTGCCAGATTTGGA
>NW_021027325.1:0-15750 GCF_004153795.1 Camellia sinensis
GAGAGAGATATAAGTCCCACTTGATCTCCATTTTTTCTTACCAGATTGCTTCCTAGAAAGACGACTTTGCTGTTGAAGCCTCCAAGTATGGCCGCCAATTCTAGAGAGAAGAAAGAGAGAGGGTATAGACACAATTGTAGATCTGTAGTCTTTGTCTTGTTTTCCAACCTTTTGCTTTTTAATCAAGATTGACAATCAACAATCCAACATTTTATGCAATTTATGAGCACAAATATATGTACATACATGCCAAGAAGCAACTCTAAAATAAGCTTTGTGAGACAATAAATAAGTAAAGATCCAAGGGTGGGTTCAACCGAGCAATCATTGTTCTATTGCCGAAAAGCTCCTTTCATAAAGAAAAATGTAGATCCAATTCTTAAATAGAGAAAATGAAGACCCAATGGTGTACCCAATAGCAGTATACGTTTTTGCTCAAAAAATATCTATTTTGATCACGCACGTGTAGAGATTGAGCATTAAATAACAATACATACATGCACATATTTACTTGGAAATATATTTATATATTTTTTAGAGAGAGTGATTCTTGCCATTTTTTTTTGTTTTGGCCTAGACTCTACAACAAATAAAGTTTGATGTTGTAAAACATAAGATCACTAACTTCGAGGCTTCGACCATTAAAGTTTTGTTGGATTTTTATTTATAATAAAATGTAATCCAGGTTTGAGCACCTTAAGTGTAGTGTTTGTTATCGTATTCGTTAAGTTCTTGTGTAAAATCTGTAACTCATCTGTCATTACTTGCTGCCAAAGAGGATTAGTACAACTTCTTGATATGTATGAGGTTCATGTTGACTTAGAATGGTAGAAAAATAGTGATAATCTTTTAAATAACCTAGCTGTTTAGATACCCGTTTCAAAAAAGAGACAATAGAGGGAGCATCAAGAGAGTCACTGCTAGAGGAATGAGGAGACTCTAAAGAACTGGCAATATCAATACTCTCAGGGGATGGTAACAGAATAGGATCAACAGGCAGAACAAGATCATCAGGAATAGTTGGAGAACCATTGGATAGAGAGGCATCTGTAGGAGTATCATCAAGGAAAAGAACAATGGAAGGATCAGTCAAATATGAGATAGTGGAACTGGAAGGAAGAGAGAATTTGGAAATTGAGGAGAACATTTTGTGTTTCCAAAAATTGACATGGCGAGAGATATGAAGACGGTGAAAGACAGGTTCCTAACATCAAAACCCTTTTATGTTCTATGCCATAGCCTAAGAAGCAACACAGTTGCGACCATGGTTGTAACTTGTTGCGTTCATGGGAAGGAAGAAGAACAAAACAGGCATATCAAAAGACTCGGAGTTCAGTGTAGGAAAGAGATGTACCATAGAGACGTTCATATGGCATTTGATTGTCAATGACAAGAGATAGATATAGTTAATCGTGTAAACAGCCGTAAGGGAACCTTCACCTCCAAAACGCTCAGAATAAGAAAAAGAGATGAGAAGATCTCTGACTGTATCAAAAGTGTGCCTGTGCTTGCGTTTAGCATGACCATTTTGTTAGGAGGTGTGAGGACAAGAGTGATGGGGAAGTGTACCAAACTCACGAAGAAGTTTTAAAAAGCTGGTTTCTTTATTTTCTTGAGCATTGTCAGATCGAAAAACTTTGATAGAATAACCAAATTGAGTATTAATCATTTTAGCAAAATCAAAATAAGTTTGAAGCAACTCAGAATGTTGTTTTAAAATATAAATCCAAGTGAATCGGGAATAATCATCCATGAAAATGACAAAGTATCTGGAACCCTCCCATAGTGGTATTGGGAGAAAGACCCCAAATATCAGAGTGAACTAAATCAAATGGAGATTTTGAAACAGAATCACTTATATTAAAATACAAAGCTGGCTGTTTAGCAAGTTGACAAGATTGACAATAATTACTATAATTAGAATAAATATAGCCCAAATTGCCACTAGATACTACAGTACATAACTGACCAAAAGAAACATGCCCTAATCTAGAATGCCAAAGATCAGGAGAGGTGGTAGATGTGACGTGCTGAGTAGTAGGTGCAAAAAACGATAGATAGAGATTTATGAGCTCAAACCGATGTCCAGTTTTACACCCTATCCCAATAGTCTATCCTGTTCGCGAATCCTAAACCTAACAACTAGAGGAGAAGAAGAAAATAGTAAAACCAAGTTCACAAAGTTGACCAATAGAGATAAGATTTAGAGTGAGGCCAAGAATATGATAAGTATCAGAAAGAGACACAATAGAGGTAGAGACACTACTAATATGACTAATAGATATGTGAGTGCCATCAGCAGTATGAATAATAGGTAAAGTATTAGAAGAAGTAAAAAAGGAGAAAGCAGTGGAATCTAATGTCATATGATTACAACATGCAGAATCAAATAACCAAGAAGAGTTAACTGAGGTAGCAGATAAGGCAGTGTTGTGAGAGGTACCAGAATGGGCTTGTTAAAGCATGGCCTCCATATCATTTTGAGAATAATATCTAGCAGATGGATCTATAGGAGGAGAAGAATCATCAACAACAGTAGCATTAGATCAAGAGGCAGGCTTACACCGAGACCCTTGTTTATAGTGACCCCATCTTGAGTTCCTAGATAAGTGATTATTCCAAGATTGTTTTTGGGGACAATGATGCTCAAAGTGACTAGGCCCTTGTTTATGACAAGTACGACAATCCCTAACTGAACAATGAAGAAGAGAATGACTAAAATTGAGACCTCGATTCTTACAGTACTAACTGAAAAATTTAGAAATCCCCTAGGTATTGATTTGTGATCATGTATCAATTTTAAGTAGTAAATATCAATCCCAATCAAACAATCAAGACAAATTGACACAACGATTTTAACGTGGAAAAACCACAATTGGAGTGTCTTCAATTGTGATAAAAAACCACAAGGCCAAAGCCACAAAATAATCCACTAAGAAGACAAAAAGAATTACACAAGTGAACTCTCAATTACCTAGTGAATCCATGCCCAAATTGAACCGATCCCTATATGCCTCTTCCACCACAGTCTTCACCTCGGAACTGTCTTGCCTAACGTTGAAACCACAACACCGATGTTGAATCATGACGATGAGTCACTCCGAAATCCACCAAAGCTTCAGGCCCGAATTTTCCAGAATCTACCGAAGAAGAACACTCTCTTTTGTATAGAATAAATAAAACAATCCTTTGATGTATACTTCTTAAACTATGAGTTGAATACTCAATCAAACATCAAAGAAAACAAGCAAAATAGTCCCAGAAGAAAACCCTAATACCCAAGAAAAAGATCTAGAAGCCGTGCTTTAAAATCTAACTAAAACATATATTTATAGCAAACAGGGCTGCGATCTCCGCTCGAGCGCAGGAATGGCTGCTCGAGAGGACCTCGCTCAAGCGCAAGAAAGTTTGCTTGAGCGTAAAATCCCAACTTTTAGTATTTTTACAGGTGAATGAAACTTCTGAAACCAAAGATTCTCCGCTTGAGCGCACAAATGGCCGCTCGAATGGACAGACAGCTCGATCCCCGACATAGTCAGCGAAGTGGAAAACATGAAAAAATTATCTTCTGAAACTTTTTTGTAAGGCACAATTTGGGTTAGATTGACATCTAAAACTTATAGCCTCACTGAAATAAAAAGATCGAATAAAATTAAAACTGAATGAAGTTTTGTCAAACGGGATTGCCAAGAATAAAAACCTAACACTAACAAATCTGAGTGAAGTAACCAGACAGAGTCTGTGTGTGAAGAATAACAAGAACCGTGTTAGTAGTGGTATTGAGAATACCAAGATGAGTCTCCTCAAACAAGAGTTTAATCACAGCTTGTTCCAGAGTGGGTAAAGGATACCGGTGCAGTAGAGATGCTGTGACAGGCTCAAAAATAGAAGTAATAGCCATAAGAAACTCAACCAAGCGATCCTCATCACGATAATCAGCAAAAGACTAGGTATCTTTGTTATCAACCCAAACATGCTCACAAACAAAAATCTGATTCCATAAACTATACATGGATGATAATAAATCATTAATGGACTGACCTGGTGCCTGACGTTGACCATGAAGACTAGTTCGAATTTGATACCAATAGGAAAACCCAGTAGTGCGATATCGATCTTTGAGAAAGTCCTATATGGATCTAGCAGGAGTAGGGTTGGTATCAGTTTAAAATCGCCCAAACTGGAGATGAATTGAAGTGGTAAAGGTGTTTTGAAACCAAGTAATAATACGATAATTTTGTCCATCCCATGCATTCAGGAGGTCAAGAAATTTGGTTTCAGTTCCATTCGTGACTTGGACTGGTTTCTTCAATTCTCCAGTAATAGCTCGCCATAATTGTCTACCTTTGAGAAAGGCAAACATAACTTGAGACTAGAGAAGATAATTGGTTCCATCAAGAACCACCGAAATTGGTTGAGCAAGGTCGGAGCGATCCATTTATGTAGGAAATACAAAGAGCAGTATAGAAAATAGTAAAATTTGAAAAAACAAAGACGACCATTGAACCCATAATGCCAAAAAATCTTGGGAACAAGTCCAAATACACTGAAAATGGGACTGAAACTGAGTGAACCGGCCAAAACAATGAACAAATCCGGTTTGACTAAACTAGATGATGTTAGTGGCTACAAAGGAGCACTAGGGCTAATGTCAGCAAGAGGCTTGCGACAACGGCTGCATAAAGCAATAAGGCTGACGTCAGTGGAGAGGCGAGTGACACATTAGGACTGACATCAACGAAGGCAATGGAAAAGCACATGTATGAAAGAAGCTTGTCGCGTGGACTATGAGTTTGAGGTGCATGGATGTGCTTGTTGCGACTGGTGGTAGATTGTCAGATGCACCACGCAAAAAGGAGGTGCGTGAAAATGAGTAAGTGACTATTTCGAAGTGAGGTTGGCGGTGCCGAAATCATCGTAGAGAGAGGAAGGGTTTGATGGCTTTTTTTTGTGATTACGGTTACTGATGAGAGAGCCGTAAGGTACTAATAGATCGGGTTGATTTAGGGATACATTGGAAATTGTTACCGGTGGCTAAGAGTGCCAGTGGAGAAGCCAAGAATTAAGGTTTAGAACATGTGCTCTGATACCATGTTAACATAATTGGAGAATTAGAAAAGTGTATTCAATAATATTGTATGTATATTACAAATATAATACAATGAAGGCCCATATACATAGGCAAGGAAGAGTGGTAAACAAAAAAGGAAATAGAGTGAGGAATAAGAAATGAAATCCTAATTTTACTATAATATATATATATATATATATATAATATTATATTTACTAACATTTTGGAATTAACCAATCCCTTTACTTGGAACACAATAATTAGTTTAGTATAGTTCAATTTGAAAATGTATTGAGTACAATGAATAAATTTTGGGTTATATGTACAAAAACTACCTAAACTATTGAAAAATTTCATTTTAATTCCCTAAATTATAAAAGCGTACAAATAGACATTCTAAACTATTTAGAAGTATTACTGTGCTCCCTAAACTATAAAAGTTGTAACGGCTCGGGTTGAGATCTGACCCTTGTTCTTTTTCATATAAGATGGTTGTATTAAAAAGGTTTTATGTCAAAAGGTTGGACTTAGCCTGAAAATTTCTAAATGTAAAAATTGAAATTCTCGAAACTTACGATTTTAAAAATAATTTTTGACGGTAATTGTTCCTTATATAGTAAATAGTATAATTTGATTTTATGGGATTTTTCTATGCGGTATTAACCACTTTACTTCAACGTCAAACTTAGAAATTTCAGTAGAAAAATCATTTTTGTACTAAAATTAGGAGAACCACTTTTTAATTTAATTGGATTTTATTTATTTATTTATTTTGTTTTTTGTATTTTTCTTTGAATTCAAATGGGGGTATTTCCTTATTTATATTGTAAACTTAAGTAAATGAAATATAAATATAAGAGATTAAATGAAAACATTTACTTATATGATTATATATAGAAATAAGGTTGATGTGCAGAGAGTGACTTGGGAACTGAGCTTGTGTGACTAGCTGTTTTCTAGGTTGACTGCTCAAGCGGTTGGTTCCATTGCTCGGGCGGTGAAAAGAGGGAAACCAATACTTTGCTCTATAGACTGAAATATTATGAGATTGAGTTCACCACTCGAGCGTTTGTGTGATATCAACAACTTAAAAGTTACTTTTTTTTATCTTTTCTTTCACTTTTTCCTTTTCCTCCTTCTTTCTCCTCTCATAAGCTTCAAAAAACCCTAATTTCTCTCTTTAGCAATCTTTCTTCTCACCAAGAATCAAGCCTAGATCCCTTGCAAAATGCGAAGGCCACGTGAAGATTGTGATTCTCATCAATTGGATTTCAATTTCATATAGAGTTCTTTTCGAATCTTGCTTCTTTGCTCTCGTTCTTGAGATAAGAATACTTTTAACTTAATATATCTATGATTTGATATATATATATATGTGTGTGTGTGTGTGTGTGGTATTTTCCTAGTTATAGTGATGTATGAGATGATTTTGTAATATAAAGTGGGTTTGATAACAAAAAATGGGCATATACCTAATGTTTTTGGAAAAGATTATAAATGTATCTTGTTGGTTATTGTTGTTGAATATTGACTCCTTAAGTGTAACAGAGAGAAAAGCCCCAGCTTTCTAAAAAACCCTAATTTTGAAACTTGATTTTATAATGGTTTCAATTGATTCTTAAATCTCAGAATTTGGTGAATGATTATGGGGTGAATGATTATGGTAATAGTGTTGAAAGATGAGGTTTTGTGAACCTTCTTGGATACATGTTTGAAATAGATAAATGTTGAAATTGTGGAATTGAGAAGTTGAGAGAAATCTCTTGTTGTTGGTGTTGTTGAATCTTACTTATGAATAGTGGAGTCGAGTTTTGGGTACGAGTTGTGTATTGTATTAGTACTCGCGTGGGTAGTCAAGGTGCTCAATTATCATGTCTTGAGCTTATCACCAGATGAATGTGGAAAAAGGTTTTTGGGTGTTTACGAGCCCGCTGTTTTTTGAATTGAAAAATGTGGAAAAACATGATTTTTGGGTGTCCACAAGCCCGCTATTTCAAGAGTCGGCAAATGTGGAAAGGAAATGTTTTGGATGCTCATTGCCCCCCCTTTTTTAAAGTCGGCAAATGCGGAAATATTTTTCTGTATATAAATCTATATATGTATGTATAGTTTTGTGACTTTTGCTTAAGACGTCATAACGTATTTACCACCCTATGATTGTAGATGATCCTTTGAATGGAAATCATGCATTAAACATTTTTTGGTTTTTAAAATATAAAATCTGGATTTTATCCTAACAAGTGCATGACATGATCATATATATCTTGATTATTTATATGTCTTGTTAATATTACTTCCTACTGGGCATTAGCTAACCCCAAACTAACAACATTTTAGAAATTGATCGTGTGGCTCCGCTTAAATGACCTGGCATGGACTTGTTTTGAATGGAGCACCGAGGCTCAATGAATATTACTTGCTGAAGCTCCGAAGCTCTTTTGTGGTTTGGGACTAAATGTCCATTTTTGTGAAATCAAGGACTATCTTCGAAAATGTGTATACCATTAGGGCACTATACTTTCATTTTCTCTTACTCTTTAAGCTGTTATTACTCATGATTATATGTTAAAGGAACAATGATGTACAATTCACTTGGAATAGTTCAATGAGAAAGATATTCTTTTGTGTAAATAACCATGTTCTTTAATAGTGTTCATTGAATGATTGGAAAATATTTAATGGTTTTAATTATAAAATGGAGGATAAAATTATGGGCATTACAAAAGCATATAAATAGATCCTTTAAATTATTGAGAAGTATCATTTTACCCTCCTAATAGAAGGTATTAAAGTGAAACACGTCAACAGTTCAGGGAGTCCATTTGTGCCCATTTGTACGCTTTTATAATTTTGAAAACAAAGTGATACTTTTCTATAATTTAGACAATCTATTTATATAATTTTATAATTTAAAAAATCAAAATAATACTTTTCAATAATTTAGAACATCTCTATGTGAATAGCTAATAAATTTTTCGGCAAAAGCTCCAAATTAATTACACATGTTCCGTTCTTAATCTGCTGAGCTCAGCACATTCTTGTGGCTGACCCCCTTAGAACACAACAGTTAATTCAATTTAGTTTGATAAAAAAAAAAGTTTAGATAATTTGATTTATGCATTGAGTGTAGTGAATAAATTTTTTAGGCGATTGCTATTCTAATCTAAAAATTAGATTAGTTTTTTAATCTAGTGGTGTGATAACTAACTAGAATATTTAAGGAAACTTTCTTGTAATCTTCTCAATTCCAAAGTTGTGGATTGTGATTCTCGCAATTCCGAAGTTGTAATGAAGGATCTATATTATATTATCTACAGGTTTGATTAAAATATTAATAAATTTTTATGATTATTTTATAATCCTTAAATAATTTAAGGATAAATTAATTCTCATCAAGTCTTACTGAAAATAAGTCATAATTAAATTTTTGCTAAAATTATATTTTTATGACGATTTTTTTTGTGTGCATATATTACTAAAAATTAATAATTAATGACTTTTTATCACGATTTTTATAAATTGTTACTTAAACTTATAATTAGTGACGTTTTTCTGTGACGAATTTTTTAAATTGTCGCTTAAAGTTAAAAATTAGTTACATTTTTGTAACAATTTTTTTAAACTGTCGCTAAACTTATAATTAGTGATATTTTTTGTAACAATTTTTAAACTGTTACTAAAAATTAATAATTAATAACTTTTTTAATAATATTTGATAAAAAATATCATACGATAAGTCTACTCATTAAAACTTATACGCAAATTCTCTATATTTTGGGCAAATTACATATATACCCCTCGAGGTTTGGTTAAATTACAGATACCCCCCTGAGGTTTCGGAAATTACATCCCGCCCCCTGAGGTTTGTATTTTCATAACAATTTACCCCCTGAGGTTTATATTTCATAACAAATTACCCCCTAATTTCTTATGCAAATATAGCATTCAGGGGGGAATTCGTAATTTCTCAAACCTCAGGGGGATATCTGTAATTTAGCCAAACTTCGAGGGGTGTATATGTAATTTGCCCTTATTTTAATGGGGCATCCTTCATTACAACCCTACAATAAAGAGGATCTGAGTCCACTTTCTCTTTCATATATGCTGAAATTATCAATCATTGATGTTACGTATACTATCTGTAAAGTCAGTCTAAAAAATAGGCAGGTATATATTTTTTAATTTTTAATGGAGAATTCCAAATGTTACAGGCGTTCGGCTCTTAACTGCATTGGACCCACAGGCTGAGCTCAGCACATACATGTATACAGTACACAAGAGTCATGGATTTGGAACGTTCGACGATTGGCAACTCAACTCAAAACCTACCTCTCCAAGAAAAGTGTAAAAGGTCGCGAAAGTCACTCCCTCCCCTGAAAAATTATGTGGTGCTCCGAACTAGGCCTGGTCTTTAGATTTTCAAGACCCAAAATTAATAATTAATTAATAAATTTTTAAAATTTTTTATTTTTTTTCATTAAATGAAAAAAAAATAAAATAAATGACAAAAAATTTATATTAGAATCACGAAAAATATTTAATATTATATTATAACAATTAATAAGTGTCGCTTGATTCTCGCTCTTATTATATTTTTAGAAACAAATAAATCAATCGTACTTGCATAATTTATTTTTTTTGCAAAATCATTTTCAATGGATAATAATAGTAATTATTTTAAATGGGCTTTTCAATTTTTTAATGGATCAATTTATTTTAAGATAATTTGGGTCTTCCTTAATTTTTTTTAGACTTAAAATTTACCTAATATATTACAATAAACTATAATAGGAGGACCCTTTTTTGGGTTTATTTTCAATGGATAACAATATTAATTTTTTTGAATGGGTCTTTCAATTTTTTAATGAATCAATTTATTTTAAGTTAGTTTGGGCATTTTTTAATTTTTTTTTAAACTTAAAACATACCTAATATATTATACTAAATCATAGTAAAAGAGGCCCCCTTTTTTAGGTCTATTTTGAGGGGCCTTAGGCCATAACGTTGTTGGCCCATGTCCAGGGCCGGCACTGTCCGGAACACCACGTGTTCATGTTCTTCATTAATTATTATACGCTATGTTTATATTATTTCTTAATTATTAGATACAAAATTTTAAATAACACCTTTTTCACCAACACCTGAACCAATATATAGCCATACCTAAGGACCAGAAAATAACTTCTCCCTTCCCCTCCCCTACGTAAAGACAACTCCAGCTATTATGCCTTGTGAGAGGGAGATTAATGATATGGAATTGGGCCGGACAGATTTGGGCCGGATAGAGTTGTGCCGGACAGATTTGGGCCGAACAGGTGTTGGGCCAAGTTGTGTGGCCCGGCCTTGAAGGAAGCTGCTTGGTTAAGGCAGAGCGTGGATTGACCGAGCTGCAAGGATCCGTGGTTACGAAGCCGGTCAGGTGAAAAGTCCAGCGCCAAGAAAGGCAAGGTTGGACCAAGGTACCTGTTTGCTCGGCAAGTAGGTCGACCGCAAACAAGCGTGAGTTGTCCCGAGCTCGGCTTTGCCGAGATGCCGCTGAGTCTGGTCCTCATCTGAGCTTAGCTGTTGGAGTACTTGGGCAGGAAGTGCAGCAGACGATGGCCGAGATGGTACTGCCTGGCTGCCGAGCTCCCAGGAGAATGGGCAGACAGTTGGGTTAGGTGGTGCTCAGCAAGGTTTATGCTGACAGATGGGATAGCAGAACCACGTGTCGAGAGATCATTGGGAGTAGATTTGGGGTGCAGAAAGTATATAAGCAAGTCTGCGCCCCCATGCTTGAGACAGGAACACTTTGTAAGGAAATTCTTACATTCAAACACTCCTCCCTCTCTCTCTCTATCCTAAGGTGTGCGCTAACTTGATCGTCGGAGGGTTTTTCCGGCCACACACCGTCGGGTAGCTCACCGTTATTTGCTCGCAGGTGATCGGACAGAAACGGAGCTCGGAAGAAAGGAGTACGGGCTTGCCGGAATATTTGCTCCCCGTACAATTGGCGCCGTCTGTGGGAAGCTTGACAGACAAAACCTTGTCTTCCAAGCTCGTCTGATCGCCGTCCATGGTGAACAACGATGAGTTTCCGTTGTCTGCCATAGACGGAGCCACCCCGGAGTTCACCCGAAGGAGAGAAGGACCTCCCGCCATTACTCCGATGGGGGACTTGGAGACATTCCCAAGAGGACAGTCGGGAGACGCGCGGGATAAGCGCAGAAGAAGTCATGGTCATTCACGGAGTCCAGACGGTCACCGGCGGAGGAGAGACTCACACGCCAGACGTCTGGAAAATAAGCTGAAGGACCAGGACCCCGTCATCCGGCGAATGGCGGCGGAGATGGAGGAGCTGAAGCGGCATGTCAAAGGGAAGGGTGTAGCTGGAGTGGAAGACCACAGTGAGCGCACCCAACCCCGCCGTTCAGGTAGTCAGAGTCAGCGGCACACACCGTCCATCTCTATTACCAGAAGTTACGAGGTTGGTGATTCCGATGTGCGCGCAGAGAAGTCCAGCGCGCAAGATAGCATTTACCAGCCCTCACGTCCGGCGACGACGTCGAGGTACACCTATTCCGCTCGATCAGAAGATTTGCGGGCAGTCTTGGAGGAACGGGCTCGCCGCGCGGGAGGCACAGAGGATACCGGCTTTCCAGCGGTTATCCTACGGGGTTCACGCCAGCGAGGAGGTCGGAATGCCTCCACCCCGCCTAGCGGCGCCACTCCTTGTGGATTCCAACTTGGGAAGGTTGAGCGCCACCCTTTCTCCGTGGAGATAGAAACAACACCGCTTCCCGCGGGCTTCCACCAGCCTAAGTTCACGCTCTACGATGGAAAAACAGATCCCTATATGCATGTAAGCCACTTCCTACAGGTCATGGCCGGACATAGGCGGAATGACGCTCTTATGTGCCTTATCTTCCCGTCAAGTTTGGGCGAGCTGGGCTTGAAATGGTTTGAGAGGCTGCCGGAGGGGAGCATAGAAAGGTGGCAACAGTTGGCCGAAACCTTTGTGACGCGCTTCAAAACCAACACCAAAACGCCAAAGGAAGTTAACCACCTTCTCAGTGTCAAGATGGAGCCGAGCGACACACTAAAGGCATACAACTCAAGATATTGGGAAACCTTCAACGAGATCTTGGATTGCCCGGTCAACCTGGCAATCACCCAATACAAGCGCAGTCTCCCGGTCGGACATAGGCTTAGGGACTCGCTTATAATGAACCAGCCGCCATCCATGGGGCAACTAATGCAGCGAATCAATGAGCACATCCGAGTAGAGGATGATGTAGCGGCGTCCACCGCGAAGACAACCCTGGTGGCAACAGACAAAAAGGCCTTACAAGATAACTGGTCTGGCGGGTAAGACGACATATCACTTAGAAGATTTGGATGGCAAAGGCATACCCCGGCCATGGAATGCGGCTAACCTCAAACTATTATATTCTTATCGTTCTTAAGTAATTTTTTGAGGAAGAACTTGTTTCCCCTACACTTCTGAATGTGATACTCTTTTTGTCAATATAATAGAAGTGAATTACTTTTGCTTAAGAACTTTTCTGATTCAGCCGAGATGATTTACTCCGGCCAAATGAGTTGATGATTTGCTCAACTCCGAAGATTCAGCCGAGATGATTTACTCCGGCCAAATGAGTGGATGATTTGCTTAACTCCGAAGATTCAGCCGAGATGATTTACTCCGGCCAAAGGAGTTGATGATTTTCTCAACTCTGAAGTTTCAGCCGAGATGATTTACTCCGGCCAAATGAGTTGATGATTTGCTCAACTCCGAAGTTTCAGTCGAGATGATTTACTCTGGCCAAATGAGTTGATGATTTGCTCAACTCCGAAGTTTCAGCCGAGATGATTTACTCCGGCCAAATGAGTTGATGATTTGCTCAACTCTGAAGATTCAGCCGAGATGATTTATCCCGGTGGGAAGTTCAGAGGATGGTGATGCGAACAACCGTGGAAGAGATCTAGGGAATTTGGTTTTGGAAGTTGTTAGTCAGAAGGCTGAGGAAAAGGGGCAATTGACAATCATTTTGGTAGAAAGACCAGAGTTCCTTGCCGAGCTGATCTTGCTCGCCAAGAAGGAGGTCGCGGAGCGGACATTGCTCGCCTTCCTTGGAGTTCCTTGACCGAGTTGATGTTGCTTGCCAAGAAGGAAGTTGTGGAGCGGACGTTGCTCGCTTTCCTTGGAGTTCCTTGACCGAGCTGATGTTGCTTGCCAAGAAGCAAGTCGCGGAGCGGACCTTGCTCGCCGACCTTGGAAGTTCCTTGTCGAGCTGATGTTGCTAGCCAAGAAGGAAGTCGCGGAGCGGACCTTGCTCGCCTTTCTTGGAGTTCCTTGGCCGAGCTGATGTTGCTCGCCAAGAAGCAAGTCGCAGAGCGGACCTTGCTCGCCGACCTTGGAAGTTCCTTGCCGAGTTGATGTTGCTCGCCAAGAAGGAAGTCGCGGAGCGGATCTTGCTCACCTTCCTCGGAGTTCCTTGATCGAGCTGATGTTGCTGGCCAAGAAGCAAGTCGCGGAGCGGACCTTGCTCGCCTTTCTCGGAGTACCTTGACCGAGCTGATGTTGCTCGCCAAGAAGGAAGTCGCGGAGCGGACCTTGCTTTCCGACCTTGGAAGTACCTTGCCGAGCTGATGTTGATCGCCAAGAAGGAAGTCGCGGAGGAGACCTTGCTCGCCTTCCTTGGAGTTCCTTGGCCGAGCTGATGTTGCTCGCCAAAAAGGAAGTCGCGGAGCGGACGTTGCTCGCCTTCCTTGGAGTTCCTTGACCGAGCTGATGTTGCTCGCCAAGAAGCAAGTCGTGGAGCGGACCTTGCTCGCCGACCTTGGAAGTTCCTTGCCGAGCTGATGTTGCTCGCCAAGAAGCAAGTCGCGGAGCGAACCCTGCTCGCCTACCTTGGAAGTTCCTTGCTGAACTGATGTTGCTCGCCAAGAAGGAAGTCGCGGAGCGGACGTTGCTTGCCTTCCTTGGAGTTCCTTGACCGAGCTGATGTTGCTCGCCAAGAAGCAAGTCGTGGAGCGGACCTTGCTTGCTGACCTTGGAAGTTCCTTGCCGAGCTGATGTTGCTCGCCAAGAAGGAAGTCACGGAGCGGACCTTGCTCGCTGACCTTGGAAGTTCCTTGCCGAGCTGATGTTGCTCGCCAAGAAGCAAGTCGTGGAGCGGACCTTGCTTGCTGACCTTGGAAGTTCCTTGCCGAGCTGATGTTGCTCGCCAAGAAGCAAGTCGCAAAGCGGACCTTGCTTGCCGACCTTGGAAGTTTCTTGCCGAGCTGATGTTGCTCGCCAAGAAGCAAGTCGCAAAGCGGACCTTGCTTGCCGACCTTGGAAGTTTCTTGCCGAGCTGATGTTGCTCGCCAAGAAGCAAGTCGCAAAGCGGACCTTGCTTGCCGACCTTGGAAGTTTCTTGCCGAGCTGATGTTGCTCGCCAAGAAGCAAGTCGCAAAGCGGACCTTGCTTGCCGACCTTGGAAGTTTCTTGCCGAGCTGATGTTGCTCGCCAAGAAGCAAGTCGCAAAGCGGACCTTGCTTGCCGACCTTGGAAGTTTCTTGCCGAGCTGATGTTGCTCGCCAAGAAGCAAGTCGCAAAGCGGACCTTGCTTGCCGACCTTGGAAGTTTCTTGCCGAGCTGATGTTGCTCGCCAAGAAGCAAGTCGCAAAGCGGACCTTGCTTGCCGACCTTGGAAGTTTCTTGCCGAGCTGATGTTGCTCGCCAAGAAGCAAGTCGCAAAGCGGACCTTGCTTGCCGACCTTGGAAGTTTCTTGCCGAGCTGATGTTGCTCGCCAAGAAGCAAGTCGCAAAGCGGACCTTGCTTGCCGACCTTGGAAGTTTCTTGCCGAGCTGATGTTGCTCGCCAAGAAGCAAGTCGCAAAGCGGACCTTGCTTGCCGACCTTGGAAGTTTCTTGCCGAGCTGATGTTGCTCGCCAAGAAGCAAGTCGCAAAGCGGACCTTGCTTGCCGACCTTGGAAGTTTCTTGCCGAGCTGATGTTGCTCGCCAAGAAGCAAGTCGCAAAGCGGACCTTGCTTGCCGACCTTGGAAGTTTCTTGCCGAGCTGATGTTGCTCGCCAAGAAGCAAGTCGCAAAGCGGACCTTGCTTGCCGACCTTGGAAGTTTCTTGCCGAGCTGATGTTGCTCGCCAAGAAGCAAGTCGCAAAGCGGACCTTGCTTGCCGACCTTGGAAGTTTCTTGCCGAGCTGATGTTGCTCGCCAAGAAGCAAGTCGCAAAGCGGACCTTGCTTGCCGACCTTGGAAGTTTCTTGCCGAGCTGATGTTGCTCGCCAAGAAGCAAGTCGCAAAGCGGACCTTGCTTGCCGACCTTGGAAGTTTCTTGCCGAGCTGATGTTGCTCGCCAAGAAGGAAGTCGCGGAACGGACCTTGCTCGCCTTCCTTGGAGTTCCTTGACCGAGCTGATGTTGCTCTCCAAGAAGCAAGTCGCGGAGCGGACCTTGCTCGCCTTCCTTGGAGTTCCTTTGCCGAGCTGATGTTGCTCGCCAAGAAGGAAGTCGCGGAGCGGACCTTGCTTGCCTTCTTAGTGCGGTCACCGTCTTGCAGACTAAGAACTGAGTAAGAGTTACCCCGGTCAGGATAGGTAATCCCAGTCACGCTTCAGCGGACGGAATTAAGGGGCAATTGAGAGGGAGATTAATGATATGGAATTGGGCCGGACAGATTTGGGCCGGACA
>NW_021027325.1:18052-49211 GCF_004153795.1 Camellia sinensis
TTCAGGAAAATAGAAAACATCTTAAAATAAAAAAAAATAGTCCCTTACACTTCTCAGAAAATATTTGAGAACTGATTTCGACTCGTATAAAATTGTTTGCAGTTGAAGGATATATTTACCAGATTAGTGGGAATTGAATAATTATCGCCGGTGATGGAATGTGTATACTGACTTAATGTAGCACTGTTTCTTCGTCGGATTCGACAATAAATTTCATAAATTTGACCTGAAAGAAAAATAAAATAAAATTAGGGATGAATTTTTCAAATCATTTTCGTATAACAAAATATGTAAATAAATTTGTGAGTTCTTTTACGTCGCAGTCGTCGTTGTTTCGTTGCCCGTAATAAGAATCTTCCACAACGCACAAATCGTAAGGAACTCGATTTGTGAAAGATGATACCAGTATAGAGCGGGTTGGGTGGATTCATTATTTATAAAATCAGTCTTCTCTGTGAAGCCCACCCGTGATGAATCTGAAGTACCCGTGATGAATCTGAAGTATCTGAAGTACTGATGTTTGATAGAGAAGCCTACCCGTGATCAATATAAAGGACTGATGTTTGATACAGAGATGAGCTTCACGTGAATATTTCGGAGACGATGGAATATTTCAGAGACGATGGAGACGACATAGAAGGACATGGAAGAATGCACAAGCGTTGAAAGTAGAGATACAACCTGCCAAACAGGTTTTCATACTATAATTTGAATTCACACGCGGAAATGTATTTTGAGTGTTCTATCCAAACGTGAAGCGCGAGTTTACATGTTGAAAACTAATTTGAAAATACAACCAAACAGACCCTTAGTTTTTTTTAAATTTTTTCTTTTTTTAAAATATGTAATCATCGTTAAAAACTTTTTATTAATTTATTTGTATATACTTTTGAATATTTAATTTTCATTTATGAAATATATGGCGTTATTCCATTCAATATGTGGTTTGCCATTCAAAATATAGTATATAGTGTGTGTTACATTTTTCAAATGCGCATACAAAAGTGTGATATTATCTCATTATTAATTACAGGTTTTATTAGATATTATCACACTTAAAATATGTGATCTAAATGTTTATTATCACATGTTTTATTAGCTATTAATCACACTTAAAAGGTGTGATCTAAATGTTTATTATCACAAGTTTCATTAGTTATTAATCACACTTAAAATGTGTGATCTAAATATTATTAATCACTTAAAAGATGTGGTCTAAATGTTATTAATCACACTTAAAAGATGTGATTTAAATATTTTTAATCACACTTAAAAGGTGTGATTAAAAATGACTCTTTTTAATCACACTCTCAAAGATCACACTTTAATAAAACTTAAAAAGTGTGATTAAATAACAAACATCATACAAAAAAAGTGTGATCTTTATCTGTTTTTGTAGTAGTGTATATACTACATTTTTGGTGAATTGAAGGTGAAATGTGGGTTGTCTAAACCAGCAATATGACTATAAAAATCTTTTAGTGTACTTTTTTGAAATATGACATATGGAATGTAGTTTGATTTCTAAAATGGAGGAAATATCATTTTGACCACAAACTTTCACGCATTTTTCAATTTGACCCCCAGGCTTCGATTAATACCAAATTTACACCAAAACTTTCAAAATTTTGTTAATTTTACACCTGCCGTCACATTCTGTCTACAATTAGACAGAATCTATTGACCTAGGGGCAAATTGATTTTTAGGGTATAGTTTTGAGGGCAAATTGATTTTTAATTTGAAGGAAAATTTGATTTTAAGGTATAATTTGGGGGATAAAATGAAATTTCAAATCAAATTTGGTACCATGTCAACACATTTCGCCCAATTGTAGACGGAATGTGACGGCAGGAGAGTAAATTGATCAAAATTTAAAAAATTCAAGTATAAAATTAAGTCTGGGGGTCAAATTGAAAAAAAGCATGAAAGTTTGGTGGGAAAAATGATATTTCCTCTTCTAAAATGGGTGTGCCACATTTTATGTGAATTGAATATGGAATATGGTTTGTCCAAACCACTAATGTAACTACAAAAACCCTTTTAGGGCATGTTTGATTGACAAAATTAGAGTATGTGATTGAGATTATTAATTCATTGGCCCAATAATCATGTGTTTGTTTTGAAATTTTGTTTCAGGATTATTAATCCAATGAATAAATAATCCAACAAATTTGTAAGATTATTAGTAATGGGATAAGAGTGAGATTATATATCATAAGGTAGAAAATAAAATAAAAAAACTCTTTTACCCTTGAGTAAAAATTAAAACACTTGTTGTTTTTATATAATTTTATATTTTAGAAGGCTAAAAATAATTTTTATATATTTAAAAATATTTTTGATATTTATTTTATCAAATTAATTTATATTTTTAAAAAAAAAATTAAAAAAACAACCCAAACATTGCCTTTGTATTTTGTATTTTTATTTTGCTTTTATTTATTTATTTATAAATTTTTTCAAAACCACGTTTATGAAGAAATTTTGATAACATAAACATTGTGAAGAAACATTGATGGAAAATACGATTGGAAAAGAAGATAAATATAGTTGTAATACTACATTCATATGTTTTCTTATCCAATGCGAATCAAATAATGAACAATGGAATAATTTATCCTACTAATTCAATTGGATAGTGAATACCACACTAATTTGATGGGATTATTAATACCTTCACTATTAGTCTCATGAATCAAACATGGCTTTAGTATACTCTTTTGAAATATGACATGGAATGTGATAAACAACTAAAATTAAGGAGGGGATTTTCAAATAGATGATATCATAAAATCAATAGTAAATGTGTCAATTTATATAAATAAATACGGACTTGTGTATTCATTAAAATAATTATGGAACTAGTTGTTCGGTAAGTTCTGATTTTATGATTTATGGGTTAATTCCTGCCCAAAAAAATTATAAAAATGAACTAAATTTTTGTTTTTTTTTTTTTTAAAAAATATTTTTTAGTAGTTAGTGACTTTTGAAATGGTAAATCACAAATTATATGCACATATTGTTTTCTAAACACTCAATATAAAAGTAACCAATCACAATAGTAGAAAGTACCACATGATATATATTCTATCCACATACAAAAATTACTAGAAGAATAAGGAAAAACAAATGGGATTGCAGGAAAGCAATGGTGTGGAGGGGGTTCGTAAATGAAATGAGGAAAGAAGTAAAGGGTCGAGGTGGTGAAGGAGCTAGAAAGGATTGGTCACGATGTGGAGGGGGCCGAAAAAGGGTTACGATGGTTAAAACACCAATATGCTAATCAGATGAATATGACTTGTTTTTAATTAAGCTTTTGTTTCTACACTCTCATCAACCCATCAGATTGTCAAATCCTTATTTGATGCAAAGTACCTTAGTGTGTTATCAGTTATTAACCATACAGCAAGAGGATTCACAGGAATGGAGCATGAAGCATCAGGATTCAAACAATTTCACTAGTTAATTATAAAATTTTTGACTCACCTGAATAGAAGATTCATCTCATCTTCATGCAAGCTATCAGACTGCAGAATTAGAACTGCATATGACCAATGACTCAATTGGAAAACATAAGGAGTTCCTACAATCATCTCCAAGGCCACAACACCAACGCTTCACAAGTCGTACCTGCAAGTTGACCAAAATACAATTTAAAAATAAATAATCGAAAAGACAAGAATTTGATTATTACATATGATAGTTCATTCAACAAAAAATGCATCTCAAAAACTGTGAAAGTTACATGCAACAGATCTTCTCATTTAAGAACAACGTATTCTTTAGTACAAAGACAAGATTCTATTCCATTACTTGTCGAATAAAACTCAGTTTTTAACCTTAAACTGTACTGAAACTAGAAGCATGCATAACATACTTTAGAGTTGTGCTTGTTGACCCTTAAAACCGGCTGGCATTAAGAAGAGCTTCAGGCGGAGTGTGGTAATACGTCTGCTCAGAGCTGAAATTACCATGAAGTCAACATAGCAAGTAAGAAATAAAAGAAAATGTACAAAGAGACTTACAAGCAAACAATTCATCCAAATAATGCTTTTACTAAGCAGACATAAATGCAATTACCCCATTGAAATCCTCAGGAATTTTATTCCATGGGGATAAATGAATTATGACTATAAGTAGACAACGATGATTTGTTGAGTTAAGCTATGTGGTCCAAAAGAGTAAACACACGTATCCAATGTTAACCACCATAAATATTGCCAGGTTAGCTACCAGTTAACGCACATGTCCAAGATTGCAGATTTAACTAGAACCTTTCTAGAAATATCCATTACACATAATAAAAAGTGTGTCGAGGGCTTAATGTGTAGATGAGTTAGCACTCTTTTGTTGTAACCAAGTGTTAACTTGGAAAGCTGTAAGCCCGTAGGGCATTTTGCTTTTGTTGTTGACATGTAATTCATTTGTAATGAAACTCTGATGAATAGAAGGATATGGTTATTTCATATGTCAATGAATGTCTTATTTGATGGGTTTAATGTTATTTTTTGAGGGCGTTACAGGCTACAAGTCTTTAGAGCACTCATGAAAGACTAGGTTGTTCAGGGCCAAAATGAACACAATAGTGAGAACTAAACTGTGTCTGGAGATATAAGAAAAATCATTACTGGTTCAACTTGGGCCTCTTTCAGTTTCATCCATCCTGATGATCCTGGCCCGGCTTGGGTGGTATCAATCTGAATCATGTGTCTCGAATCCAGCCGATGAACAGGGAACGGGGAAGAAGGCCCAATTTAGAACTTGCTAGAAAAACAAATGGAGCTTCAGCCTATGTTATATCACCTCTTCAAAATCAATCAAACACCCATGTTAGACATCGGACACTTCAACAAGCTGTGACATAGGTGCATCATACTTTCCATTGGACACTTATATCTGTTGGAAAATTTATAAAGAGGTAGTTGTGAATTGAAATAGACTCCATTTTGAATGAAAGGGTGTAACCTTTCATGGTGTCTTTTTGTTTCCATTTTGAATGAAAGGTGTAACCTTTCATGGTGTCTCTTTATTTTAAAGGAAGGGGTATGTCCTTTCTCCATACCTTTTCTATTCAAATTGAATAGGTGCCAACAAAGCCTATATAAAGGTAGCCCCATTCCAATTTTGATGGATTCCGAAAATTCATTTTCCTTGCCTTCATTTTGCTCTCTTGCGTCATTTATTCTTCATATTATTTTAGGGTAATTTTCAGAGAGTTAGAACACAGGTTTGGTTCGCCGAATAAATTGTTTGGAGTGCTACTACAACTTGTGAAGATCATTGTATCCTGGGAGATAGACGCCACTCAACCGTAAGCACCGTAGCGGGGCGAATCTGTCTTAAGGACAGAGTGTCATCGATGAACTCTCAATTGTCACCTTTGTCATTAAGGAGTAGCCAATTTACACGTTCACAAGCACGAATAATTGCTGATCTCGACTGTTGTCATCTAAAAATAATAAATAATAATACCATGGCCAATTGATCACTAGATGCTTGATTTATATTAAAACATATATATCCTAAAAGATCAACAAACCATTTGATTCTGATGCTGTTGGTACAAAACAAACAATCTGCTAATCAGATGAATATGACTTGTTTTTAATTAAGCTTTTGTTTCTACACTCTCACCAACCCATCAGATTGTCAAATCCTTATTTGATGCTAAGTACCTTAGTGTGTTATCAGTTATTAACCATACAGCAAGAGGATTCACAGGAATGGAGCATGAGGCATCAGAATTCAAACAATTTCACTAGTTAATTATAAAAACTGTGACTCACCTGAATAGAAGATTCATCTCATCTTCATGCAAGCTATCAGACTGCAGAATTAGAACTGCATATGACCAATGACTCAATTGGAAAACATAAGGAGTTCCTACAATCATCTCCAAGGCCACAACACCAACGCTCCACAAGTCGTACCTGCAAGTTGACCAAAATACAATTTAAAAATAAATAATCGAAAAGACAAGAATTTGATTATTACATATGACAGTTCATTCAACAAAAAATGCATCTCAAAAAACTGTGAAAGTTACATGCAACAGATCTTCTCATTTAAGAACAACGTATTCTTTAGTGCAAAGACAAGATTCTATTCCATTACTTGTCGAATAAAACTCAGTTTTTAACCTTAAACTGTACTGAAACTAGAAGCATGTTAACATACTTTAGAGTTGTGCTTGTTGACCCTTAAAACCGGCTGGCATTAAGAAGAGCTTCAGGCGGAGTGTAGTAATACGTCTGCTTAGAGCTGAAATTACCATGAAGTCAACATAGCAAGTAAGAAATAAAAGAAAATGTACAAAGAGACTTACAAGCAAACAATTCATCCAAATAATGCTTTTACTAAGCAGACATACATGCAATTACCCCATTGAAATCCTCAGGAATTTTATTCCATGGGGATAAATGAATTATGACTATAAGTAGACAACGATGATTTGTTGAGTTAAGCTATGTGGTCCAAAAGAGTAAACACACGTATCCAATGTTAACCACCATAAATATTGCCAGGTTAGCTACCAGTTAAGGCACATGTCCAAGATTGCAGATTTAACTAGAACCTTTCTAGAAATGTCCATTACACATAATAAAAAGTGTGTCTATCACAAAGGCCGCAGAGAAAATAGCAGTCAGAGCTTTGATGGACACAAGGCCTTATTTTGTCACCCATAAATATTTTTAAGAAAAATCATTACTGGTTCAACTTGGGCCTCTTTCAGTTTCATCCATCTTGATGATCCTGGCCCGGCTTGGGTGGTATCAATCTGAATCATGTGTCTCGAATCCAGCCGATGAACAGGGAACGGGGAAGAAGGCCCAATTTAGAACTTGCTAGAAAAACAAATGGAGCTTCAGCCTATGTTATATCACCTCTTCAAAATCAATCAAACACCCATGTTAGACATCGGACACTTCAACAAGCTGTGACATAGGTGCATCATACTTTCCATTGGACACTTATATCTATATTTAACACCATCATTATATATCATACATTGCTGTATAATTGCTACAAAATGAGTAAAATGCCTTTTGATGTTGTAAGCTACACATAACACCATTTTACTAAATTAAAAATATAAAAATATTACACTTTTTTTTCTAAGTCTGCATATCCTTAAATTTGATATTTGATGGATCCGACTGTAAGTTTTCTAAACAACCTGTATATTAGATTGAATTAATTTGAACAAAGAATACATACATCATTTATATAGAGTACCACTAATTAATTCCTAACCCTACATGAATACATTACTGAGATATATAGAAGTCTAATATACATAGGACATTGAATCCTAATCCGAGAAGAACACATATTCTCACACCCCCGCTCAAACTCAAGGTGTTTTAGCAGAAAACACTGAGAGTTTGTCAAGAAAAAACCGAAACCGAGCAGTGGTGTGAGTCTTAGTGAAGAAGTCAGCAAGTTGCAGAGCCGAAGAGACAAAAGGAAGCGAGATAAAGCCAGACTGCAGATGCTGGCGGACGAAGTGACAATCAATCTCAATATGTTTTGTCCGTGATTTGGACTCTTTGGTGATTTATCAGTCTTACATTGCACTTTGTGAGATTAGATTCAGAACCGTGACATGAGTCCGAACTGTAGTAGCTAAGAACAACGATTCGCGCCCTCGCGCGCGGAGCGGAGTTCGGGCGGTCTACATAGAGCAAGCAACAACAGTTTGTTTCTTCATTTTCCAAGAGATGAAGGAATCGCCAAGAAATATACAAACTAGACGTGGATTGCGATTAGTAACATCACCAATCCAATCAAAATCAACATAGGCCTTCAAATCTGAAAAGGAACTAGAGGACAATAGTAAATCCTAAAATATAGTACCTCGGAGATAGCGAAGAATCTGAACCAATGCAGCCCAATGTGTGGAGTGAGGAGTAGAAGCAAACTGGCTAACCACATGAACAACATAGGCAAAATCAGAACGAGCAACTGTCAGATAGACTAAGCAACCCACAAGCTCGCGATATAACGTAGGATCATCTAGAGGAACCCCATCAGTAGTGTTGAGCTTTACATTAAGTTCAATGGGGGTATCAGACAGCTTAGTGTCAGTAAGTCTGGCACGATGGATAACCTCGTTAGCATACTTAATTAGCCTGGGACAGAAAGTAACCCTTGGGAGAAGAAGCCACCTCAATGCCAAGAAAATACCGCAATGGTCCCAGATCCTTCATTTCGAAGGTGCGAAAGAGATGCTGCTTGACCTCAGAGATAGCAGAAGAGTCTGAGCCAGTGATGATCATATCATCTACATATAGTAAGAGAGCAACAAAACCAGCCGAGGTATGTCTTAGAAATAAAGCAGAGTCGGAAGCAGAAGGATGAAACCCAAGCTCGGTAACAGCAGTCTGAAAGCGATCATACCAAGCACGAGGAGACTGCTTCAGACCATATAGAGCACGCCGAAGACGACAGACGTGGCTAGAGGAATGGTGAAGACCAAGGGGAGGACGCATGTAAACCTCCTCAGTGAGATGGCCATTAAGAAAAGCATTCTTAACATCCATCTGATAAAGGGGCCAAGAACGAACAGCAGCGACAGAAATCAAAGTACGGACAGTAGTTATCTTGGCAACAGGAGCAAATGTCTCCGCATAATCAATACCATACTCCTGGGAGAAACCTTTGGCCACCAGACGAGCTTTGTAGCGCTCAAGAGAACCATCAGAATGAGTCTTGACTTTGTAGACCCATTTGCAACCAACTAGATTCTTACCAACAGGTAAAGGAACCAACTCCCAAGTACTCGTTTTCTGTAGAGCAAACAACTCATCCTCCATAGCTTGAACCCAATGAGGATCCTGACAGGCCTCCTTGTAAGACTGAGGTTCTGCAAAAGAGTGAATAGCAGACAAAAAGGTACGATAGGAAGCAGAAAAACAAGTATTAGACCAACCCAACCTTTTTGGAGGATGACGCGCTCGAGGAGGATATCGGTGTGCAGCAGGATCAGAGTCGTCAGAAGCAGGAGGATCAGCAGCAGGGGTAGAGACAGCTAGGGGAGGAGGAGCCTTGCGACGAGAATAAACTAACAACGGAGGAGAAGAAGAAAGAGAAGGAGAAGGCGAAGGAGGAGGCGAAGGAGGAGAAGTAGTCAGAGGTGAAGCAGATGGAATAAGCTCAGGAGGAACTGTGGAGATGTACTCATCAGATGGGACCTCAGAAGGAAATGGATCAATATGAACCAAATCCTCTTTGGAAACTGGGGCGGTGAGAGGAGGAAGCTGAAAGTAAGATAGACGTTCGAGAAAGGCAACATGGCGGGAGACATAAAGGCGACGAGAAACAGGGTCATAACAGCGATAACCTTTCTGAGTGAGACTATATCCCAAAAAAACACATAGGACAGATCGGGCACTAAGTTTAGTCCTATCTTTACGCGGTAAAAGGACAAAACACGCAGACCCAAATACACGAAGGAGGGAGTAATTAGGAGGTTGAGAAAAGAGAGCCTCATAAGGAGACCGACCCGAAAGAAGGAGGGTAGGCATACGATTAAGAAGAAAAGCAGCAGTAAGAACTGCTTCACCCCAAAACGGAGCTAGAACGGAGGCAGAGAGAAGAAGAGATCTAGCTGTCTCAAGAAGATGACGGTGTTTACGCTCAGCTCGGCCATTTTGGGCAGGTGTATCAGTACAAGAAGTTTGGTGAATGGTACCCAAGTTGGCCAAATATTCACAGAATTCAGTTTTAAAGTATTCCCCACCCAAGTCAGACCGCAACAATTTAATAGTAGATCCAAACTGTGTAGTGACCATAGACTGGAAAGTACGATATATTTGGTAGAAGTCAGACTTATGAGTCATAAGATAAACCCACGTGTAACGGGTGCAATCATCAACAAAAGACACATAGTATACTGAACCCCCTTTAGTAAGAACAGGAGAGGGTCCCCAGACATCAGTATGCACAAGAGAGAAAGGAGAAACAGAAATAGACGTACTTTTATTAAAAGGTAAAGCTGACATTTTAGCAAGTTTACACCCCCGACATTCATCAATTTGAACAAAGAATACATACATCATTTATATAGAGTACCACTAATTAATTCCTAACCCTACATGAATACATTACTGAAATATATAGAAGTCTAATAGACATAGGACACTTAATCCTAATCCGAGAAGAACACATATTCTCACAGTTTGTCTATCTTTCTGTCATTCCACATACAAGTGGGAGTTGCATATGAAAAATGAAGTTAGAGCTTAATATATTGTGCCCAATTCCTAAAAGCTCATGTTGTTTTTGATAACATTATTTGTTTACAAATGACGAGAATTTTATACAGTTCTCTTCATTAGTAAGAATTTATAAAACTTTTGTGTAAAAGCCTTATATTTTTTTAGCATCAAAGGTTAGCACGGCTTAACAAGTTCTTGCATAAGCCCGCATTCCCTTTTGATGCCATTTTAATGTAATTTGTTTTAAATACCCAAAGATATTTAGGAGTCACAAAGTATTCCCAAATCTTTTAGAGTAATTATATTTAGTTGGATAAATTCAGGAAGTTATGTTCAATAGATATTCAAGAAAATACATTTGAAAGTAAATTAGGTGATTTGGACCATTTTCCATATTCCAAGTTTCAACTCCTTTGCTTTCTTCATCATTACTTTTAATATGAAAGTACAATTTACAATGAAAATATAAATATTTGTACAAGTTGTTCTTATACAAAACCCCAATCATGACATTGTTATCTCCAACTTTATGCCTCCATAACTATGTTTGACAATTCATTTCTTTTTACAAGAAATCAAACTTACCTTCAAAAGTATCTCGACAGTTTTAACAATCTCATCCATATACCTAGCCCCATAATACCATGTTTTTTAGTACACACCAAGTGGTAAATCAATTTCAATCCACATTGTTAAATTTTAACAACCAACCAATTGCCTCAGAATTTTAAGTAGTTAGAAAATGGATATAACTAAGCTACTAACAAACCTTCTTCTCACGTCTCTCATCTGTGGTGAACAGGGTGCACAAACATGTATAGAGCAAAGTGCACAAATATAACAACGGAACAAACATATCATGAGACTTAAACCCATTAACCCTTCAAACCAATGATTCTGATACTATGTTGAATTTGTTTTCAACATGGTATCAGAGCCATTGGTTCTGAGAGGTCTTGAGCTCAAGTCTCTCTATGTGAATTTGTTTGCCCTTCCATTTGTTCGTGTAGACATTTTTTCAGTTGTACAATCACGCATGGTTCTGGTTGTTTGTCTATCTTTCTGTCATTCCACATACAAGTGGGAGTTGCATATGAAAAATGAAGTTAGAGCTTAATATATTGTGCCCAATTCCTAAAAGCTCATGTTGTTTTTGATAACATTATTTGTTTACAAATGACGAGAATTTTATACAGTTCTCTTCATTAGTAAGAATTTATAAAACTTTTGTGTAAAAGCCTTATATTTTTTTAGCATCAAAGGTTAGCACGGCTTAACAAGTTCTTGCATAAGCCCGCATTCCCTTTTGATGCCATTTTAATGTAATTTGTTTTAAATACCCAAAGATATTTAGGAGTCACAAAGTATTCCCAAATCTTTTAGAGTAATTATATTTAGTTGGATAAATTCAGGAAGTTATGTTCAATAGATATTCAAGAAAATACATTTGAAAGTAAATTAGGTGATTTGGACCATTTTCCATATTCCAAGTTTCAACTCCTTTGCTTTCTTCATCATTACTTTTAATATGAAATTACAAATTTACAATGAAAATATACATATTTACAAGTAGTTCTTATACAAAACCCTAATCATGACATCATTATCTCCACCTTTACGCTTGTAGAACATCTAAAATTCATTTCTTTTTTATAGGAAATCAAATTTATCTTCAGGAGTACCTCAACATATGCCTAGTCCCATGATACCATGTCTTTTAGTACATACCACGTGGTATACGAGTTTCTATCCTCATTGTTAAATTTTAACTACCAATTGCCCCAAAAAATTAAGTGGTTAGAAAATGGATGACTAAACTACTAACACGACTTTGTTCAAAAAAAAAAAATACTAACACAACTTCCTCCCATGCATGTCTATCTCATACGTGATGAATAGGATGCACATACACATATAGAGTGGAGTGCACAAATATAATAAAGGAACAAACATATCATGAGACTAGAATCCAGTAACTCTTGAAACCAAAGCTCTGACGAAACTATGTTAAATTATGTTACTAATCTCAACACGATATCAGAGCCTTTGGTTCTAAGAGGCCTTGAGTTCAAGTCTCTTCAAAGAATTTGTTCTTCCTTCCATTTGTCTATTTGGACTTTGATTCTTTTGCACACTATTCTACTTGTTTGTTTGTCTTTCTGTCATTCCACATACAAGTAACAGTTGCACGTGAGATATGGAGTTGGAATTAATATATATATATAGCCTATTTCTTACAAGCTTAGATTGCTTTTGATAACATTGTTTGTTTTCAAATGAAGAGAATTTTTATAGTCCTCTTTAGCAATAAGAATTTATAGGCCTTTTTTGTCTTTGAAGTGTAAAGGCCTTATTTTGTTTGAGCAGCAAAGGTTAGCATGTCTTAACAAGTTCTCGTATATGCCCGCATCCACTATCAATGTTTTTTTTAATATAATTTATTTTAAATAACCAAAGGTATTATAAGAGTTATAGAGTATTCCCAAATCTTTTAGATTAATTACATTTAGTTGGAGAAATTCAAGAAGATTATTTCAATAGATGTTCAAGTAAATACATTTGGAAGTAGATTAGGTGATTTGGACCACTTTCCATTTTTCAAGTTCTAAACCGTTTTGTTGTCTTCATCATTACTTTTAATATGAAATTACAAATTTACAATGAAAATATACATATTTACAAGTAGTTCTTATACAAAACCCTAATCATGACATCATTATCTCCACCTTTACGCTTGTAGAACATCTAAAATTCATTTCTTTTTTATAGGAAATCAAATTTATCTTCAGGAGTACCTCAACATATGCCTAGTCCCATGATACCATGTCTTTTAGTACATACCACGTGGTATACGAGTTTCTATCCTCATTGTTAAATTTTAACTACCAATTGCCCCAAAAAATTAAGTGGTTAGAAAATGGATGACTAAACTACTAACACGACTTTGTTCAAAAAAAAAAAATACTAACACAACTTCCTCCCATGCATGTCTATCTCATACGTGATGAATAGGATGCACATACACATATAGAGTGGAGTGCACAAATATAATAAAGGAACAAACATATCATGAGACTAGAATCCAGTAACTCTTGAAACCAAAGCTCTGACGAAACTATGTTAAATTATGTTACTAATCTCAACACGATATCAGAGCCTTTGGTTCTAAGAGGCCTTGAGTTCAAGTCTCTTCAAAGAATTTGTTCTTCCTTCCATTTGTCTATTTGGACTTTGATTCTTTTGCACACTATTCTACTTGTTTGTTTGTCTTTCTGTCATTCCACATACAAGTAACAGTTGCACGTGAGATATGGAGTTGGAATTAATATATATATATAGCCTATTTCTTACAAGCTTAGATTGCTTTTGATAACATTGTTTGTTTTCAAATGAAGAGAATTTTTATAGTCCTCTTTAGCAATAAGAATTTATAGGCCTTTTTTGTCTTTGAAGTGTAAAGGCCTTATTTTGTTTGAGCAGCAAAGGTTAGCATGTCTTAACAAGTTCTCGTATATGCCCGCATCCACTATCAATGTTTTTTTTAATATAATTTATTTTAAATAACCAAAGGTATTATAAGAGTTATAGAGTATTCCCAAATCTTTTAGATTAATTACATTTAGTTGGAGAAATTCAAGAAGATTATTTCAATAGATGTTCAAGTAAATACATTTGGAAGTAGATTAGGTGATTTGGACCACTTTCCATTTTTCAAGTTCTAAACCGTTTTGTTGTCTTCATCATTACTTTTAATATGAAATTACAAATTTACAATGAAAATATACATATTTACAAGTAGTTCTTATACAAAACCCTAATCATGACATCATTATCTCCACCTTTACGCTTGTAGAACATCTAAAATTCATTTCTTTTTTATAGGAAATCAAATTTATCTTCAGGAGTACCTCAACATATGCCTAGTCCCATGATACCATGTCTTTTAGTACATACCACGTGGTATACGAGTTTCTATCCTCATTGTTAAATTTTAACTACCAATTGCCCCAAAAAATTAAGTGGTTAGAAAATGGATGACTAAACTACTAACACGACTTTGTTCAAAAAAAAAAAATACTAACACAACTTCCTCCCATGCATGTCTATCTCATACGTGATGAATAGGATGCACATACACATATAGAGTGGAGTGCACAAATATAATAAAGGAACAAACATATCATGAGACTAGAATCCAGTAACTCTTGAAACCAAAGCTCTGACGAAACTATGTTAAATTATGTTACTAATCTCAACACGATATCAGAGCCTTTGGTTCTAAGAGGCCTTGAGTTCAAGTCTCTTCAAAGAATTTGTTCTTCCTTCCATTTGTCTATTTGGACTTTGATTCTTTTGCACACTATTCTACTTGTTTGTTTGTCTTTCTGTCATTCCACATACAAGTAACAGTTGCACGTGAGATATGGAGTTGGAATTAATATATATATATAGCCTATTTCTTACAAGCTTAGATTGCTTTTGATAACATTGTTTGTTTTCAAATGAAGAGAATTTTTATAGTCCTCTTTAGCAATAAGAATTTATAGGCCTTTTTTGTCTTTGAAGTGTAAAGGCCTTATTTTGTTTGAGCAGCAAAGGTTAGCATGTCTTAACAAGTTCTCGTATATGCCCGCATCCACTATCAATGTTTTTTTTAATATAATTTATTTTAAATAACCAAAGGTATTATAAGAGTTATAGAGTATTCCCAAATCTTTTAGATTAATTACATTTAGTTGGAGAAATTCAAGAAGATTATTTCAATAGATGTTCAAGTAAATACATTTGGAAGTAGATTAGGTGATTTGGACCACTTTCCATTTTTCAAGTTCTAAACCGTTTTGTTGTCTTCATCATTACTTTTAATATGAAATTACAAATTTACAATGAAAATATACATATTTACAAGTAGTTCTTATACAAAACCCTAATCATGACATCATTATCTCCACCTTTACGCTTGTAGAACATCTAAAATTCATTTCTTTTTTATAGGAAATCAAATTTATCTTCAGGAGTACCTCAACATATGCCTAGTCCCATGATACCATGTCTTTTAGTACATACCACGTGGTATACGAGTTTCTATCCTCATTGTTAAATTTTAACTACCAATTGCCCCAAAAAATTAAGTGGTTAGAAAATGGATGACTAAACTACTAACACGACTTTGTTCAAAAAAAAAAAATACTAACACAACTTCCTCCCATGCATGTCTATCTCATACGTGATGAATAGGATGCACATACACATATAGAGTGGAGTGCACAAATATAATAAAGGAACAAACATATCATGAGACTAGAATCCAGTAACTCTTGAAACCAAAGCTCTGACGAAACTATGTTAAATTATGTTACTAATCTCAACACGATATCAGAGCCTTTGGTTCTAAGAGGCCTTGAGTTCAAGTCTCTTCAAAGAATTTGTTCTTCCTTCCATTTGTCTATTTGGACTTTGATTCTTTTGCACACTATTCTACTTGTTTGTTTGTCTTTCTGTCATTCCACATACAAGTAACAGTTGCACGTGAGATATGGAGTTGGAATTAATATATATATATAGCCTATTTCTTACAAGCTTAGATTGCTTTTGATAACATTGTTTGTTTTCAAATGAAGAGAATTTTTATAGTCCTCTTTAGCAATAAGAATTTATAGGCCTTTTTTGTCTTTGAAGTGTAAAGGCCTTATTTTGTTTGAGCAGCAAAGGTTAGCATGTCTTAACAAGTTCTCGTATATGCCCGCATCCACTATCAATGTTTTTTTTAATATAATTTATTTTAAATAACCAAAGGTATTATAAGAGTTATAGAGTATTCCCAAATCTTTTAGATTAATTACATTTAGTTGGAGAAATTCAAGAAGATTATTTCAATAGATGTTCAAGTAAATACATTTGGAAGTAGATTAGGTGATTTGGACCACTTTCCATTTTTCAAGTTCTAAACCGTTTTGTTGTCTTCATCATTACTTTTAATATGAAATTACAAATTTACAATGAAAATATACATATTTACAAGTAGTTCTTATACAAAACCCTAATCATGACATCATTATCTCCACCTTTACGCTTGTAGAACATCTAAAATTCATTTCTTTTTTATAGGAAATCAAATTTATCTTCAGGAGTACCTCAACATATGCCTAGTCCCATGATACCATGTCTTTTAGTACATACCACGTGGTATACGAGTTTCTATCCTCATTGTTAAATTTTAACTACCAATTGCCCCAAAAAATTAAGTGGTTAGAAAATGGATGACTAAACTACTAACACGACTTTGTTCAAAAAAAAAAAATACTAACACAACTTCCTCCCATGCATGTCTATCTCATACGTGATGAATAGGATGCACATACACATATAGAGTGGAGTGCACAAATATAATAAAGGAACAAACATATCATGAGACTAGAATCCAGTAACTCTTGAAACCAAAGCTCTGACGAAACTATGTTAAATTATGTTACTAATCTCAACACGATATCAGAGCCTTTGGTTCTAAGAGGCCTTGAGTTCAAGTCTCTTCAAAGAATTTGTTCTTCCTTCCATTTGTCTATTTGGACTTTGATTCTTTTGCACACTATTCTACTTGTTTGTTTGTCTTTCTGTCATTCCACATACAAGTAACAGTTGCACGTGAGATATGGAGTTGGAATTAATATATATATATAGCCTATTTCTTACAAGCTTAGATTGCTTTTGATAACATTGTTTGTTTTCAAATGAAGAGAATTTTTATAGTCCTCTTTAGCAATAAGAATTTATAGGCCTTTTTTGTCTTTGAAGTGTAAAGGCCTTATTTTGTTTGAGCAGCAAAGGTTAGCATGTCTTAACAAGTTCTCGTATATGCCCGCATCCACTATCAATGTTTTTTTTAATATAATTTATTTTAAATAACCAAAGGTATTATAAGAGTTATAGAGTATTCCCAAATCTTTTAGATTAATTACATTTAGTTGGAGAAATTCAAGAAGATTATTTCAATAGATGTTCAAGTAAATACATTTGGAAGTAGATTAGGTGATTTGGACCACTTTCCATTTTTCAAGTTCTAAACCGTTTTGTTGTCTTCATCATTACTTTTAATATGAAATTACAAATTTACAATGAAAATATACATATTTACAAGTAGTTCTTATACAAAACCCTAATCATGACATCATTATCTCCACCTTTACGCTTGTAGAACATCTAAAATTCATTTCTTTTTTATAGGAAATCAAATTTATCTTCAGGAGTACCTCAACATATGCCTAGTCCCATGATACCATGTCTTTTAGTACATACCACGTGGTATACGAGTTTCTATCCTCATTGTTAAATTTTAACTACCAATTGCCCCAAAAAATTAAGTGGTTAGAAAATGGATGACTAAACTACTAACACGACTTTGTTCAAAAAAAAAAAATACTAACACAACTTCCTCCCATGCATGTCTATCTCATACGTGATGAATAGGATGCACATACACATATAGAGTGGAGTGCACAAATATAATAAAGGAACAAACATATCATGAGACTAGAATCCAGTAACTCTTGAAACCAAAGCTCTGACGAAACTATGTTAAATTATGTTACTAATCTCAACACGATATCAGAGCCTTTGGTTCTAAGAGGCCTTGAGTTCAAGTCTCTTCAAAGAATTTGTTCTTCCTTCCATTTGTCTATTTGGACTTTGATTCTTTTGCACACTATTCTACTTGTTTGTTTGTCTTTCTGTCATTCCACATACAAGTAACAGTTGCACGTGAGATATGGAGTTGGAATTAATATATATATATAGCCTATTTCTTACAAGCTTAGATTGCTTTTGATAACATTGTTTGTTTTCAAATGAAGAGAATTTTTATAGTCCTCTTTAGCAATAAGAATTTATAGGCCTTTTTTGTCTTTGAAGTGTAAAGGCCTTATTTTGTTTGAGCAGCAAAGGTTAGCATGTCTTAACAAGTTCTCGTATATGCCCGCATCCACTATCAATGTTTTTTTTAATATAATTTATTTTAAATAACCAAAGGTATTATAAGAGTTATAGAGTATTCCCAAATCTTTTAGATTAATTACATTTAGTTGGAGAAATTCAAGAAGATTATTTCAATAGATGTTCAAGTAAATACATTTGGAAGTAGATTAGGTGATTTGGACCACTTTCCATTTTTCAAGTTCTAAACCGTTTTGTTGTCTTCATCATTACTTTTAATATGAAATTACAAATTTACAATGAAAATATACATATTTACAAGTAGTTCTTATACAAAACCCTAATCATGACATCATTATCTCCACCTTTACGCTTGTAGAACATCTAAAATTCATTTCTTTTTTATAGGAAATCAAATTTATCTTCAGGAGTACCTCAACATATGCCTAGTCCCATGATACCATGTCTTTTAGTACATACCACGTGGTATACGAGTTTCTATCCTCATTGTTAAATTTTAACTACCAATTGCCCCAAAAAATTAAGTGGTTAGAAAATGGATGACTAAACTACTAACACGACTTTGTTCAAAAAAAAAAAATACTAACACAACTTCCTCCCATGCATGTCTATCTCATACGTGATGAATAGGATGCACATACACATATAGAGTGGAGTGCACAAATATAATAAAGGAACAAACATATCATGAGACTAGAATCCAGTAACTCTTGAAACCAAAGCTCTGACGAAACTATGTTAAATTATGTTACTAATCTCAACACGATATCAGAGCCTTTGGTTCTAAGAGGCCTTGAGTTCAAGTCTCTTCAAAGAATTTGTTCTTCCTTCCATTTGTCTATTTGGACTTTGATTCTTTTGCACACTATTCTACTTGTTTGTTTGTCTTTCTGTCATTCCACATACAAGTAACAGTTGCACGTGAGATATGGAGTTGGAATTAATATATATATATAGCCTATTTCTTACAAGCTTAGATTGCTTTTGATAACATTGTTTGTTTTCAAATGAAGAGAATTTTTATAGTCCTCTTTAGCAATAAGAATTTATAGGCCTTTTTTGTCTTTGAAGTGTAAAGGCCTTATTTTGTTTGAGCAGCAAAGGTTAGCATGTCTTAACAAGTTCTCGTATATGCCCGCATCCACTATCAATGTTTTTTTTAATATAATTTATTTTAAATAACCAAAGGTATTATAAGAGTTATAGAGTATTCCCAAATCTTTTAGATTAATTACATTTAGTTGGAGAAATTCAAGAAGATTATTTCAATAGATGTTCAAGTAAATACATTTGGAAGTAGATTAGGTGATTTGGACCACTTTCCATTTTTCAAGTTCTAAACCGTTTTGTTGTCTTCATCATTACTTTTAATATGAAATTACAAATTTACAATGAAAATATACATATTTACAAGTAGTTCTTATACAAAACCCTAATCATGACATCATTATCTCCACCTTTACGCTTGTAGAACATCTAAAATTCATTTCTTTTTTATAGGAAATCAAATTTATCTTCAGGAGTACCTCAACATATGCCTAGTCCCATGATACCATGTCTTTTAGTACATACCACGTGGTATACGAGTTTCTATCCTCATTGTTAAATTTTAACTACCAATTGCCCCAAAAAATTAAGTGGTTAGAAAATGGATGACTAAACTACTAACACGACTTTGTTCAAAAAAAAAAAATACTAACACAACTTCCTCCCATGCATGTCTATCTCATACGTGATGAATAGGATGCACATACACATATAGAGTGGAGTGCACAAATATAATAAAGGAACAAACATATCATGAGACTAGAATCCAGTAACTCTTGAAACCAAAGCTCTGACGAAACTATGTTAAATTATGTTACTAATCTCAACACGATATCAGAGCCTTTGGTTCTAAGAGGCCTTGAGTTCAAGTCTCTTCAAAGAATTTGTTCTTCCTTCCATTTGTCTATTTGGACTTTGATTCTTTTGCACACTATTCTACTTGTTTGTTTGTCTTTCTGTCATTCCACATACAAGTAACAGTTGCACGTGAGATATGGAGTTGGAATTAATATATATATATAGCCTATTTCTTACAAGCTTAGATTGCTTTTGATAACATTGTTTGTTTTCAAATGAAGAGAATTTTTATAGTCCTCTTTAGCAATAAGAATTTATAGGCCTTTTTTGTCTTTGAAGTGTAAAGGCCTTATTTTGTTTGAGCAGCAAAGGTTAGCATGTCTTAACAAGTTCTCGTATATGCCCGCATCCACTATCAATGTTTTTTTTAATATAATTTATTTTAAATAACCAAAGGTATTATAAGAGTTATAGAGTATTCCCAAATCTTTTAGATTAATTACATTTAGTTGGAGAAATTCAAGAAGATTATTTCAATAGATGTTCAAGTAAATACATTTGGAAGTAGATTAGGTGATTTGGACCACTTTCCATTTTTCAAGTTCTAAACCGTTTTGTTGTCTTCATCATTACTTTTAATATGAAATTACAAATTTACAATGAAAATATACATATTTACAAGTAGTTCTTATACAAAACCCTAATCATGACATCATTATCTCCACCTTTACGCTTGTAGAACATCTAAAATTCATTTCTTTTTTATAGGAAATCAAATTTATCTTCAGGAGTACCTCAACATATGCCTAGTCCCATGATACCATGTCTTTTAGTACATACCACGTGGTATACGAGTTTCTATCCTCATTGTTAAATTTTAACTACCAATTGCCCCAAAAAATTAAGTGGTTAGAAAATGGATGACTAAACTACTAACACGACTTTGTTCAAAAAAAAAAAATACTAACACAACTTCCTCCCATGCATGTCTATCTCATACGTGATGAATAGGATGCACATACACATATAGAGTGGAGTGCACAAATATAATAAAGGAACAAACATATCATGAGACTAGAATCCAGTAACTCTTGAAACCAAAGCTCTGACGAAACTATGTTAAATTATGTTACTAATCTCAACACGATATCAGAGCCTTTGGTTCTAAGAGGCCTTGAGTTCAAGTCTCTTCAAAGAATTTGTTCTTCCTTCCATTTGTCTATTTGGACTTTGATTCTTTTGCACACTATTCTACTTGTTTGTTTGTCTTTCTGTCATTCCACATACAAGTAACAGTTGCACGTGAGATATGGAGTTGGAATTAATATATATATATAGCCTATTTCTTACAAGCTTAGATTGCTTTTGATAACATTGTTTGTTTTCAAATGAAGAGAATTTTTATAGTCCTCTTTAGCAATAAGAATTTATAGGCCTTTTTTGTCTTTGAAGTGTAAAGGCCTTATTTTGTTTGAGCAGCAAAGGTTAGCATGTCTTAACAAGTTCTCGTATATGCCCGCATCCACTATCAATGTTTTTTTTAATATAATTTATTTTAAATAACCAAAGGTATTATAAGAGTTATAGAGTATTCCCAAATCTTTTAGATTAATTACATTTAGTTGGAGAAATTCAAGAAGATTATTTCAATAGATGTTCAAGTAAATACATTTGGAAGTAGATTAGGTGATTTGGACCACTTTCCATTTTTCAAGTTCTAAACCGTTTTGTTGTCTTCATCATTACTTTTAATATGAAATTACAAATTTACAATGAAAATATACATATTTACAAGTAGTTCTTATACAAAACCCTAATCATGACATCATTATCTCCACCTTTACGCTTGTAGAACATCTAAAATTCATTTCTTTTTTATAGGAAATCAAATTTATCTTCAGGAGTACCTCAACATATGCCTAGTCCCATGATACCATGTCTTTTAGTACATACCACGTGGTATACGAGTTTCTATCCTCATTGTTAAATTTTAACTACCAATTGCCCCAAAAAATTAAGTGGTTAGAAAATGGATGACTAAACTACTAACACGACTTTGTTCAAAAAAAAAAAATACTAACACAACTTCCTCCCATGCATGTCTATCTCATACGTGATGAATAGGATGCACATACACATATAGAGTGGAGTGCACAAATATAATAAAGGAACAAACATATCATGAGACTAGAATCCAGTAACTCTTGAAACCAAAGCTCTGACGAAACTATGTTAAATTATGTTACTAATCTCAACACGATATCAGAGCCTTTGGTTCTAAGAGGCCTTGAGTTCAAGTCTCTTCAAAGAATTTGTTCTTCCTTCCATTTGTCTATTTGGACTTTGATTCTTTTGCACACTATTCTACTTGTTTGTTTGTCTTTCTGTCATTCCACATACAAGTAACAGTTGCACGTGAGATATGGAGTTGGAATTAATATATATATATAGCCTATTTCTTACAAGCTTAGATTGCTTTTGATAACATTGTTTGTTTTCAAATGAAGAGAATTTTTATAGTCCTCTTTAGCAATAAGAATTTATAGGCCTTTTTTGTCTTTGAAGTGTAAAGGCCTTATTTTGTTTGAGCAGCAAAGGTTAGCATGTCTTAACAAGTTCTCGTATATGCCCGCATCCACTATCAATGTTTTTTTTAATATAATTTATTTTAAATAACCAAAGGTATTATAAGAGTTATAGAGTATTCCCAAATCTTTTAGATTAATTACATTTAGTTGGAGAAATTCAAGAAGATTATTTCAATAGATGTTCAAGTAAATACATTTGGAAATAGATGAAGCTAGAATTCTGGCATTGAATAACATTCTTTTCCAAAAGAAGAAAGCAGCCAAAAACTATAATAAGAAAGTCAAGCACATTAGCTTCGATGAAGGTGATTTGATATGGAAGATAATACTCCCCATAGGGATTAAAAGCCACAAATTTGGCAAATGGTCACCTAACTGGGAAGGACCATATCAAGTTCATAGAGTCTTGCCTTTGGGAGCATATCATTTGAAAAAATTGAATGGATATGTACATCCCAAGAAGATTAATGGTAGATATTTAAAGCCTTATTATCCAACCGTGTGGGAAACAAAAGGAATAAAATAAGTGCAAAATGAAAAGAACATGAAAACACTCAAATGATAAATAAGGATTTTATTTCATAATGAGTTGAATACATGTAACCATAGATTGGCCCAAAAGTCAGTACAATGTTTCAGTTGTTCCTTTATAACTGAATGGTTGTAGCCATCTCCTGCTTTTGATTAGCCAGTCCTTGATTAGTGATCTACAACTTGGTGGCAATTCGATTTAAAGCTTGGTTGACTGTTGATAACTCTTCTTCAAGTTAAGCTTTCTTCTCCAATAGTTGAGCTCGAAATTGGGAGACAGAGGAATGTTGTTCCTTCAGTTCTGACACTTCAGCATGTATTTTGGAAACAAAACTCTGATCTTTCAGCAATTTCTCCTCTGCAGCCTTAGTAACATGGCAGATGTTGATTAAAAAATCAATGGTAGCTGCTGCTTGAGATAAATGACTTGAAACAGCCATGTTGGATTGCTTAACAATCTTGCAGCACTGGAGGAAGCCATTCTTGATTATAGGCCTTTGTAAGGCTTCGAAAGGAATCCTTGAGAAGGATGTCATCAGCTCCAAACAGCTGTCGAAGTTTATTGAAGGCAAGGAAGTCCTACCACTGGAGGAAGAGCTCTTAAAAATTTCTAGTAGAGAATCAGCTAGCACAAATGGCTCAGTTTCATTGCTAGCTGTTGGACTGGTGGAAGGTGTGTCAAAAAGACTAGCTAGCCTAGCTTCGAAGATGTCCACCTCATCTGTTGACATGGGGGGTACAGAAAGAACTCTGGTAGAAGGAAGAAATGGCTACATAGTAATAGGAGAAGAATGTGAAGTATCCCTAGCAATCTCCATGGTTTTGGTTACCAGTAGGTCAAGAGAAGAGGGACTGGAGCTAGGTAGAGATAATGAACAAAGAAGTGGTGAGCTACCAGTGTCTTCTCTACGGGAATCAGCTATCACTGGAGATGAAATAATAGGTGAAGTAATAGCTGGAATTTCCTCAGAAGGGGAAGGAGCAACAAGGCTTGAAGAAAGAATAAATTTGGTAGCGTTGAAGGATAGAAAAGGAAAGTATGAAGTTAAGCCAAAAGATAAGGATGCAAGAATGCTTGGCTTCAAGAAAGGTATGGAAAATGTAGGACCAGGAAGTGGGAGTATTATTTGAATTGGCTCCACATTTTGAGGTTGTTCAACTTCAGATGAAACCAAAGGAGTCCTTATTGAAGGAGAGGCCAGAGTAACTGTTGCTGCAAAAGAAGAAATACAAAGTAATGTTAAGTTTCAGTATCAAAAATTTGAGAAAGGAGAATAGAGGCACGAAGGAAATTACTAGTTTCAGAAGTAGTGGCTATGATGGGAGAGCTGCAAAGAGTATAATGTCCAGCAGTTTGCTGTTGTCTTGCAACCTCTCTTTGGAGTGCATCAGCGGCCGCAGCTTCATCTCTAAGCATTTGTTGTTGCCTCCTTTTCTCAGCCCTTTGAAATATAATAAGCTCTTTGGAATGCTCTGCTTCCACTACTTTAGCAGATGCTTCGTGAATGTGATCTCCATGGAAATCAGACAGAGAGACAGTCATTTTCTTCCTTTTCTTCAAAGGTGTCTCTTGCTCTTTTTCTGTCTTTTCTTGTTCTGCTTCCGTTTCTCCTATACGAACCTCAAGTATTTCTTCTTCAAAATCAAATAAGAGCTTTCTCTTCTTCTATTGTTGCTGTTTCCTCTTCAGAAGATTTAAAGCTTGAACCTTTTGGGGAGAATCTCCTTGAGAGGCACCCGCACCACCTACACCAAAGAAAGAGTTATAAGTAAGGACAAGAGCATCATAGAGGAGAAGGGAAAAAGAAACAGGAGTACATACTTTTCTTTGTGGCAGCTCGAGTAACTCTAGAAGGAGTTGAGGCAACAGGAACAAACTTTGTGGTGACAGGCGCAAGAACTGAAGTAACAAGAGCAGTGGAAGAAGTAACAGCTCTAGCCCCTTTGGACTTGGTTTGAGGCACATCCAGTACCATTAACCGACCTTGAGGAGGAATGGCCAAGTATACCTCCATATTGGCCATCCACCAGTTCTGGCACCTTTTCAATATGCTGCTTTGAGGTATGAAGGGGAAGTACTCAAAATTAATGAAATCTTGGATGAATTTGAAAGTTGCCTCTTCCAATCTAGATCTTCAAATTTTCAGATCCCTACTGGTAAGGCTTAAATTGGTCTGACTGTAGGGAGGTATTGGGATCCCTTGTGAGAATCTAAATTGCCTAGCAAATTGGGCGGGACAATAAGGCTCAACAATGCATTTGAAGGCTCAACAATGCATTTGTAGGCTCTGGGGTTCATAATCCCAATGAATAATTCTATGGGAATCAGAATAGAAACCCACATGTTTTTGTGATGGGGTGTAGAACAGGATCTATCACTCAAAAAGGTCCTCAACCAGGGTGGGCCAATATTAGTAGATTTGAAAGGACGGAAGTTGTGAGAAGAAGGGGAAACTAGGAGTTGATGGAAGAAAGAAAAGTAAAAAACAAAGTTGGAAGGATAGAATGAAACATTGGCTAACTTCATGCCACGAGTGGTGGGGTTTGGCTCCAAAAACTTTAGGCATTTAGATTGTAACTCGGTGAAATATGAAAAAAGCCAAAGTTGAAGTATCCAAAATGGACCTCCTTGATTGGCATCTAAGGGTTTCTCACAAAAAAAGGGAACAAGCTCTATAGACATGACCTAGAATATATGGAACTAAGGCCACCTTTCTTTGTAAGACAATGACTTTGGCAAGAGGGGCAAATTCAGGCATGATCCTCTAAGAAGAGGTGCAGAAAAGGAACTTGCATAGCCAATATAATAGAAAAGAGAAGAATTCCCTATCAGTCACAGGGCCCTCTCTTTTATTCTCAGCCTTGACAAAGTCACTATAGGATGAGTTAAGAGAGGGGAGGGAAAAAGGGGTTTTGAGGTCAGGATAATCTGGACCAACGGGGGTACCAGTAGGGGACAATCCTAATAGATGACAGATGTTAAGAACAGTAGGAGCCATCATCCCACATCTAAATTGAAAGAAATTAAAGGCAGAATTCCAAAAGCAAAGGGCAACAGGAATTAAAAAAGGGTCCTCCGAAATGGTGAACCTGGATAATTAGAGGGCGTCGAAAAGGAAGAGCTCTTGAAGGTCCAGAGTCCTATCAGGAACAACCCGATCATACCATTCTTCCCATTCTGGTCTCACCGTGGGCCAGTAGCGATGGGGGCGGTTTATCCTCCAGCTTCCTCAGTCAAGACCACCTTCGTAAAGGAGACAATGATCTTCTAGACGCGGATACAAAGCTAAAATCTCAGTATGAATCTCCTTGAAGATGGGCCCAAGAACATAATCTTGCTGCTCATGACGACGAGGAATGAAGATACGTCCGTCAATGGCACTCATGACAACGAGGAATGAAGATACGTCCGTCAATGGCACTTTTCTCACCAGCTTTGTACTTCTCACACTCTTCATCAATGATCCTTTTCAAAGCTACGGATGGACTCGCACGCCCCACAACCGGTATTTTCAAAGAAGAAGAAGCCATTGATAGAGAGTTTTTCTCATAAGACGAGCGTAAAGGGAAAAAGCAAGCAAGCAGAAGATAAAGGGGTTGTGTGTTAGATGATCAAGTGGATTGGAAGCACGAAATAAAAGGGTTTTAAACCTTTGTGTCTGAAAATATACCCAATCGTGGAATTCATAAAGAAGTACTAAAGGTACAGATGCGAAAAGTTTCCTTCAATATTGGAAGTTATGGAGGGAAACCATCTTAAATACTGATATCAGCTTTGAAATAAAATATTTGGCTTTGAAGCCAAATTTTGGCACCAAAGTCAAATAACAAACGGCTTCGAAGGCAGGAAGTCTACTTCGAAGTACATTCCACACCTAATGATGCAAGAATGCATAGGTATTTGTTTACTTCAAAAGGATTAGAGACCTGTTTTAGGTTTCTTGATAAGAGTATAATCCTTTGAAGCAAAACTTCAAATACCTTAAGGTCGGAAATTGTTTGTTCTAAGTTTCAAACCAATAGTTGGTTTGATAGTATTCAGAAGAAATCACTTTTTTGGAATAAAACAGTGCAGTCCTTAAAAGAGATTTTCATATTTTGGAAAATACAGACTGCTTGTTTGAAACAAAAATTAGTTGATTTTTGTTTGATTGTATTAACCATATGTTGGGGAATTGAATATGATCAAATCAAATTTCGGAGGACAAAGTTGGGCAATTCGAAGTTGATAGCTGAAGAATTATGTTAGTCCTAGAATCAGTATGAAAGGCAATACGTTTTCTCAAAAGAAAAGATTTCATACTTTGGAAGAGTTTGAGTTGGAATGGAGTCAAAGCACATCAATCATGCAGTTTATAATTGGAATAGTAAATCATAATTTGATAAATGAAATTCGAAAAGCTCAGTTGTATTGATAAGTGCTGTTTCCACTAGGATTCATTTGAGTACATTCTCGATTTCGTAGAAATGTGGAATGGAAAAAGTTATAAGGTCATGGAATTTAGTCCAACAAAATTCAATAAATGAATACTCTTGCCCTACTCTATCCTCTATCTTGTCTAGGTTTGGTTTATCTAATTGGTAAGCCCTCAATTAAGAAGAGAGTTGTTGGGCCTTCACTTTGAATTCTATCTCTTTTAGAGCTCTATCTGTAGCATCCATTTCCTCTTCTTTATGCACTTCGTTCATAGCAGCATCCTCTCCATACTCAGAATCCAGCTCTTGAAGGCTTCATATTCATCAAGGAGGTTCTCTGCCTTATATTGAACTTGGATTCGAGCAAAAATGGCTTCATCTAGAACTTCACTGGTAATGGAAGCATGGAAGTGCCAGTTGAGCAGGAGAGGAAGTTGGTCTGAAAAGGTATAGAGCTCCATTTGGGCCACAGGGTTAAGGAGATGACTTCGAGACATAATGTTACAAGCCCATAGAAAGTTTTTGTGGGGAATGTCATTTTGAAGGACTTCAAAGCATAAATGAGAAAATGCAGCAAGCAATATCTAAGCCCTGAATTGCTGATAAGGAGTTAGAGGCACCAGGACCCAGTAAGGAGGAAAGGATCGGCCCTCAGAGAGTGTGAGCCTCAACTCATCAATCCAATTTGGATTAGGAGGTAGAGGAGGAGTAGTTGGAGGTTCCCTGGGCGACTCCAGAAATTCGGGCCTGGTCACACATTCTAGCCAATCAGAAGGGTAAAGTTTTTCTTTTTTGGCTAGAAGCGCATGATTGATCCCTAGAGATTCATCAGAACGTGAGACACTTCGAACCATCCGAGATGGAAAAGTAGAAGTATACCATGCTGTAAGCAGATTGTCTTCAAGACTGTGTCTACGGTTAATAAGAACATATGGATATTCTACAAAACTGCGTCTGGAAGGAGGTAGTTCAAGAGGATCATCGAATTCAAGGAAACGATGATGAATACGTTCCCTCGTCTGAGGTTGAGTAGGGGTAGGCCAAGTTCCCCAGCTAGAGGTAGTAGAAGAAGAAGAAGCAGCAGCTTCGTCCCACGCGGATGGCTTTGTTGCAGAGGAAGAGCTTCCGATATCCATGGTATCAAATTTGTGTTCCAAAGAATCGTAAGCAATAGGTTCTTAGTTCAAAGGTCGATGATTTGCAAAAGCTTCCATAATTTGTATAAATGGGGACCGATAAAGGTGGCTAATCAATGCATGAAGGTTCTTTCGAGGATGAACAACATTATCAAATAACTCTTCGTATGCTTGATCAAGGTAAGAAAAGACTTACTTGGCCATGAAAGATGTACTAGTCCTTTCGAATACTGAGATAGTGTGGGATGATCAAGAGATAGAAAAGAATTTAATGCAAATGTTTCATTGATGAATGACGGTTGCATTTCTGAAAAGTGCAAAGCCAATGCACACTCTAAGACGTGGGTAAAATACCTTGATCCACTAACATCACCAAGTATTGGGTATATTAGTGCGGGGAGTAATGTTGGCTACATATTTTGTATAAGCCAATCACAGTTTAACACGTGGCAGGATGAAGGTAATATGGAAAGACAATTCAAGTCTTCAATCATAATTACACACGTGGCAGTTAGCATTGGTTATTATGGATCTATATAGCATGGAATTAGCAGAGAGGTGCAAGATGACATGGCCTTAACGGTTACTCATATTTAAATTCAAATATCAGGAGGGAAACCTAACTGCAGACATGGCGTAGTGGAGCTAACTGTGAGGAAACATGATCAACAATCATGGAAGGATGATTTGACGGTTAGAAGCTCATTTCGACGGTTACCATTGAGAAGTATAAATAGCAGAGAAGGTCCCAGAAAGAGTCCCTAGACTCAGATCCAAAAAACCAATTTTATCTAGTTTATTTTCATTTCCAGTTTTATATTTGTTGTTCTTTACATTCATGTACTTTAAATTCATGCACTGTACTTCTTTCATAGGAGTACTTTCAAGTAGTTTGTTGTTATAAACCTCTATGAGGCAGATTTGGATCATTGTAAGTCTTCCATTTTCTTAATGAAATGCTACAATTGTTTTTCATTTAATCATTGTTTGCTTAATTCTTCTAAAACAAAGCCACCAGTAAAAGTCCTCTTCATTGAGGCTGAAAGAACTAAAACACAATTGTCTGATAATTGGTTCGCAATTAATATTCTGTAAGGACTGATTGATCCTTGCTGGCACACTCAAAATTACAATAATAACCTTCGAAAGCCAAAAAACCAACAATATCAATGTGAATAACTTTAACGATCTTACTTGTACAAGTATAAATCATACCTTTGAGTCAATCCATCTTAAACACTTTTTTCGTATAATAAAATACTTAAATATTGTTATATAAAAGTATTATAATAGATCAAAATCAAATATTGCCTGAAGTATAATTAAAGACTCGATGCACTACTTTAGATAACCAAAAATATACGAAATTAGTAAAGACATTTTCAATTAATAACCAAAATAATACACTATGAGTTATAACCAAGTCATAATTTGTATATTACAGAATTTTCTATTGTTTTTATTTTTATTTTTTCAATTTTTTGATACAAGTGGAATTCATGATTTTTGATAAATTTGATTAACACAAATGAGGATTTGATTTTAGGTTGCGAATACATCTTCTTCTTCTTCTTCTTCTTCTTCTTTTTATATTTTGAAAGAATTTATTTTTATGAGTCTATTTTACATATCAGCCATTAGCAAATCTGTTTGTATTTAGTTTTCAATTATTAAAATTTTCTACACATAAAGTATTCAAATACAAAATTAATTTTTCATTTTAAAAATAAATTCACGGGTCACCTACTATATATTATTAAAAGTATTATTATTATTTTTCCATATTTAAGTGGCATATTATAAGGCTTTACTTTTTTTCTAAGAAAGCCACATCAGCATGTATTTCCTTAATTACATAGAGAGCTCTACACAAATTCAAACTTAATTTAAATTATACAAACTTTCTTATTTTATATAGACTATATTTGACAAATATTTGTTTTCATATATTTTTCATGGTAAATTGAGACAATCCACAAACCCAATACTAATTTTGTGTTTCATCTTTTTTTTTTCTTAATTTTTTCAAGAGTATTAGGATTTTTTTTATGCTAAATTCCCTTTTTTTTTTCTTCTTATTTTCTTGTGCATTATTCTATACTGAATACCAATTCTATATTATTCTATATTATGGATTTATCGTTTAAATTTTATAGTAATTCTATGTATAAAATTATACTTCATTTCCTATATTATTTTATATAATCACAACTCACAAGAGGAAAAATCTGCACAATAATGATATTCTCGAGGAACCTCTAAAGTTTTGAATTTACTACTTGAGTTACTTTTTCAATTGCTAAATAGTAAATTCTTTTATGTTTTGACATCATATTACAAATGATTAATTACGTCACAAACTAAGATGTATCTATTGTTTGAATGTTTTCATTATTTTTTCTTTTTAGATTTAGATATTGTTATATGATTCTTTCTTGGTTAATTATTGTTGATTTTTTTTTCTTCATATAATTG
>NW_021027326.1:37505-71334 GCF_004153795.1 Camellia sinensis
AGGAAGGACCTAGTGCGGCGCAGAGTACGTCCGTCTGCCCGGCGTTTTCAATGCTTGGCCGTGGAAGAAAGTCAATTAACAGGGGGTTTGGAGACGTACTATCTACCATGGAAGCGAGGCCGGCCAGCTCATCAGCTCGGCTGTTTTCTTCACGGCCAATCTGTTGGACTCTGATTGCCTCAAACTGCTTGATGTGTTCCCTGACCAAAGCTTGGTACTTCGCTATCCTGTCATCCTTTGCTTCGTAAATCTCAGAGACTTGGTTAACCACAAGCTGGGAATCACCGTACACCAGGAGCTCAGCAGCCTTCATTTGGATTGCGCTTTTGAGCCCGGCGAGAAGTGCCTCGTACTCAGCCTCGTTGTTAGATGCTGGGAAGCCAAGCGTGATAGAATGTTCAATGGTTAGGCCATCCGGGGAGATAAGAACGATACCTAGGCCGGCACCATGATGGTTGGACGCTCCATCAACAAAAAGCTTCCACATTTCCCCCATAAAAAGCTTCCAGCAGTCTGATGGGTCCTGAGAGTTGCGAAGGGCAGTGGGATCACCACTACTCGGCTGTGCGGTTTCAAGTTCTGTGTTGACCGGTTCCAATTCAGTCCCCCTTGGTGATTCGGCACTGGACTCAGCAAGTTGTTCTATAATGCTCAAGTCCGTGGGCGAATCATCAGGTTGCGGTGTTAAGCTTGCCGCAGGTTCTGGGCTGTGTGGGTCCATTCTTTCCCCCCTTGATGATTCGGCACCGGATTCAGCAAGTTGGTCTGTAATGCTCAAGTCCGTAGGCGAATCATCAGGTTGCGGTGTTACGCCGGCCGCAGGTCCTGAGCTGTGTGGTTCAATTGCTTCCCCCCTTGGTGATGCGGGAGCGGACAGAGTGGATGGGTCGGTGATACTCAACTCCGTCATCGCATCACCGGGTGGTATAACCGTGCAGACTGAGGGTGCTTCAATGATGCGCGCAAACTCTGCGTCGTTACCTCCTCTAACTGGTTGTACCTTGGTTGGCCTTGCGTGCATCTCATCATCTGCCTCGGTAATATCGACCGGGCATACCGGATGAGTGCCAGGTGAGAACTCGGCGACAAAATCTGCCAAGGTCTGGGCTTTGATAGCAGTGCGCGGCTGGAACTTGACATCAAATTGTCCCAACTCGACCGCCCACTTAAGAATTCGGCCTGAAAAGTCCGCCCGTTCAAACAAGGCCTTGAGGGGAAACTCGGTCAGTACGACGATGGTATGGGCGTGAAAATAATGCCCCAACTTCCTCGAAGCCATCATCAATGCCAACGCAAGTTTTTCCAGCGGCAAATATCTCGTCTCAACCGACAGCAAGGTCTTGCTGACATAAAAAATTGGGAAGTGCTTGATTCCTTCAGCGCGGACTAGCACCGCACTGACCGCGTGCTGGGAGACGGCAAGGTAAAGGTAAAGTTCCTCTCCCGGCTTTGGTGTAACCAACAGTGGCGGAGTAGACAGGTATTCCTTGAGCTCGGCCAAAGCTCAGTCACACTCTGCGTCCCACGAGAACTTTGACTTCAATGCTTGAAAGAAAGGGCTGCAGCGATCTGATGACCGACTTATAAACCGATTAAGCGCGGCGGCCATCCCGGCCAGATACTGTACGTCCTTGGCCGAGCTGGGCTATTTCAATTCTTGCACGGCTCTGATCTGAGTAGGGTCTGCTTTGATGCCTCGGTTTGTGACTAAGAATCCCAAAAATTTTCCAGATCCCACGCCAAAGGCACACTTTGACGCATTCAAGCGCAGCTTGTACTTCTTCAGAATGGCAAACATCTCGGCTAAGTCAGACAAATGGTTTGCTTCATGTCGGCTTTTTACCGCCATATCATCGATGTAAGCCTCCATTGTCCGGCCAAGCAAAGGAGCAAACATTTTGGTCACCATCCTCTGAAAGGTTGCCCCGGCGTTCTTCAAACCAAAAGGCATAACTCGGTAGTGGAAGAGTCCCCTTGGAGTTGTGAAAGAGGTGATCTCTCGGTCAGACCCGTGCATGGCAATCTGATGGTAGCCGCGGTAGGCATCCAAGAAACTGAGCCTGTTGTGTCCAGCCGTCAAGTCCACTAGCTGGTCAATGCGTGGCAAAAGGAAGCTGTCTTTGGGACAAGCTTGGTTGACTGTCTTATAGTCGACACAAACTCGCCACCTTCCATTCTTCTTGGGCACCACTACGGTGTTGGAAATCCACCGAGGGTAGTGCACTTCCTGAATTGCTCATGCCTCAAGCAGGTTCTTAACCTCCTCTGCAACTACCTCGGCATGATGCAGTGCCGATCTCCTTGTTCGCTGGATGACTGGCTTTGCTCCAGGGTAGACGTTGAGGTGGTGACAGATGAAACTTGGATCGAGGCCAGGCATGTCGTAGGGCGACCACGCGAAGACTTCGATGTTGGCCATTAAAAACTCAACCATCTCGGTCCTTTCTATGGCCGTGAGACTTGAGCCGAGCAAGAAGAACTTGTCCGGCTGTTCTGTATCAATTTGCACCTCAACCAATTCCTCAACTGCCTTGTCTTCGGCCTTGGTGCCCACATCATCCAAGACACCCTGGTCCTCTGGGCCCTCAATCATTTGAACGAATCCTTTGGCAGCCCGGCTCCCGTTGACCGCCACGAAGCACTGTTTGGACATGAACTGATCACCCCAAATCTCCTCGATTGCCCCCATAGCCGAGGGGAATCTCATCACCTGGTGGTAGGTCGACGCTACGGCTTGCATAGCGTGAAGCCATCCCCTTCCAAGGATAAGGTTGTACGTCGAAGGCACTTGTAGCACCCAAAACTCCACTTGCTTGACCACGGATCCAGCTTTGACCGGCAGGATAATCTTTCCCAAGGGCCACTCCGGTTGCGAGTTGAATCCAACCAGTGGCGAAGTAGCCGGAGCCAGGTCTGTCTCACGGAGTTTGAGCTGTTTGAACGCATCATAATACATGATCTCGACCGAGCTTCCCTGATCGATCAAGATCCGTCTAGCATCAAATTCTTTGACGCGTAGTGTTACTACTAGGGCATCGTTGTGCGGCGTCTGGATAAGCTCTAAATCCCTTGAGGTGAAACTAATCACATCCTTTTCTTTAGTCTTCCCCCTTTTTATGGCAGGCTGTACCGACAAAACTTCCCTCATATGCTCTGCCTTCTTTATCATGCCCTGGAGTTCGCAAACACGCTCCGGTTCTACGATGTCGTGGATGACATTAATAACTCCCTGTGGTGGTGCATCTCGGTCATCCTGTCCCCTGGGATCGACCGGAGCCTGATTCGGCTTCACACCGCCGTCAATGTAAAGGTCCAGGTGCCCGGCTGCGACCAGCTCTTCTAAGCGTTGCCTCAAAGGCAAACAGTCCTCAGTTCGGTGGCCTCTCTCCCGGTGGAACGTACAACGATACCGCGGATTGTAGCCCTTTTGTCCATCGCCCAACTTAGCAGGAAACCGGACATACTCCTCGTCTCGGATTTCACTAAGTATGCGATAGATTGGAATCTTGAAGACCGTGGTTATGCCAGTCCTGGCCTTCATCCTTCTGTTCGCGTCCGCTACATCATCTCGGGGGTAGTCATCCCGGTCATTCCGACGTCCTCTACCCCGGTTTTTTCGATTTGAACCTCGGTCTGATTCCTCTGCTCTGAAATGGGAAGTGTTTGACTCTTGCCCAACTGCGTGCACCTTGCCTGCTATCTTCTTGTCTGTTGCTACCGGAGTGGCCTTCACAGTAGAAACTGACGCGTCATCCTCTACTCGGATGTGCTCATTGATGCGCTGCATGAGCTGGCCCATGGAGGTCGGCTGGTGCATGGTAAGCGAGTCCCGCAGTCTATGTCTGACCGGGAGACCACGCTTGTATTGCGTGATTGTAAGGTTGACCGGGCAGTCCAAGATCTCGTTGAAGGTTTCCCAGTACCTTGAGTGTTTACCTTCAGTGTGTCGCTCGGTTCCATCTGACACTTAGCAAATGATCGACTTCCTTTGGTGTCTTGTGTTGGTTTTGAAGCGTGTAACAAACGCCTCGGCCAACTGATGCCACCGTTGTATGCTCCTTCCGGCAACCTCTCGAACCACTTTAAGCCCAGCTCGCCTAAACTTACGCGGAAGATTATGCACATAAGTCCGTCATTGCCCTATGTCCGGCCATTACCTGTCGGAAGTGGCTCACATGCATGTAAGGATCGGTTTTTCCGTCGTAGAGTGTGAACTTAGGCTGGTGGAAGCCTGCCGGAAGAGGTGTTGTTTCTATATCCAGGGAAAAAGGGGTGGCGCTCAGCCTAGCCAAGTCCATATCTTCAAAGAGTGGCACTACTTGGCGGGGTGGAGGCATTCCGACCTCCTCGCTGGCGTGAACCCCGTATGAAAGCCGCTGGAAAGCAGGTATTCTCTGAGCTTCGCGTCGGCGAGCCCGCTCCTTTAAGACCACCCGTAAATCCTCTGACTGAGCGGAGTAAGAATACCTCGACGTCGTTGCCGGACGTGAGGGTTTGTAGGTACTGTCTTGCGCGCTAGACTTTTCCGCATGCGCGTCGGAATCACCAACCTGGTAGCTTCTGGTAATAGATATGGACTGAGTACATCGCTGACTCTGGCCACCTGAACGACGGGATGGGGTGCGCTCACTGTGGTCTCCCACTCCATCTACACCCTTCCCTTTGACATGCCGCTTCAGGTCCTCCATCTCTGCCGCCATTTGCTGGATGACAGCATCTTGGTCCCTCAACTTACTCTCCAGTCGCCTGGCGTGTGAGTCTCTCCTCCGCCGGTGACCGTCTGGACTCCGTGAATGTCCATGACTTCTTCCGCGCTTATCCCGCGCGTCTCCTGACTGTCCTCCGGTGGGCGTCCCCAAGTCCGCCATTGGATGGATGGCGAGAGGGCCTTCTCTCCTTCAGGTGAACTCCGGGGTAGCTCCATCTAGGGCAGACAACGGAAACTCATCGTTGTTTGCCATGGACGACGATCAGATGAACCTGGAAGACAAGGTTTTGTCTGTCAAGGTTCCCACAGACGGCGCCAATTGTACGGGGAGCAAATATTCTGGCAAGCCCGTACTCCTTTCTTCCAAGCTCCGTTTATGTCCGATCACCTGTGCGCAAATAATGGTGAGCTACCCGGCGGTGTGTGGCCGAAAAAACCCTCCGACGATCGAGTTAGCACACACCTTAGGATAGAGAGAAAGAGGGAGAGAGGAGTTTAAGCGTAAGAAATTCCTTACAAAGTGTTCATCTGTCGCGTATGGGGGGCGCAGACATGCTTATATACCCTCTGTGCCCCATATCTACTCCCAGTCGTCTCCTGACACGTGGCTCCGCTATCCCATCTGCCAGCATAAACCTTGCTGAACATCACCTAATCTCAACTGCCTGCCATCATAGCTGGAGCTCGGCAACCGAACTGCTCTATCCGTCGCTGTGTCGTGCCGTGCTTCATACCCAAGCACTTCACTAGCTAAGACCAAGGAGGACCGGGCTAGGCGGCATCTCGGCAAAGCCTAGCCCGAGGCACCTCCTGTGGTCGGCCTTTCTGCAGGTCAAACAGTTACCTCGGCTGACCACGCCTTTCCGGGCGCCGGTCACTCAGCTTGTCTGGCTTCGGCCATCCCCTGCTCGAGCAGCTCGGTCCAGCCGAGCACTGCCTTGCCGAGCAGCTTCTTTACGGTCTGGGGCGGCACACACTCAGCCCAAGTTCTGTCCGGCCCAAGTTCTGGCAGCCCATCTCTGGGCGGATAGTCGATCGTCTCGGCCCCATACACCGTTGGGCTCTCAACCTGCTCGGCCTTTACCTCGGCCCAACTCCAGATCATAAATCACCCTCTCAGTGTCGAATTAATATGAAATGTAGTGGACATTAATTACTAGTAAAATATTCCTCCTAATAATGCATAGAGAACAGGTTTTTTTTATAACACTTAATTTGTACTTTTATTTTATTTTCTACTAGCATATCACCCGTGTTATGTACGGATTGTGTTTACAATTATCTATATATGTGAATTGTGATTTTTAAATATCTTCTTTTTTTACTTTTTTATATTATATTAAAGTTTAATATTTTGACAATAATCATATATGTTGGACTTTTCAAGGAATTAAATGTCTTTTTTTATTATTATATTATATTAAAGTTTAATATTTTGATAATAATCATATGTGTTAGACTTTTCAAGAATTTTTTTTTATGCTTGTTCTTAATGCATTAAAATGTTATTATGAGGGATAATAATCATATGTGTTGGAACTTTTCAAGGAATTCATGTGTTGGATTTCAAAGAATTTTTTTTAGAGTAATGCTAGAGACCCCAAATATTCTACCAAAAGTTTTACCAAATGTCTCACATGGGTGTGCGACCCACACATTGTGGGTCCTATGTGGGTCGCACACCCATATGAGGCATTTGGTAAAATTTTTGGTAGAATTTTTGGGGCCTCTAGCATTTTTGTTTTTTTTATACTTGTTCTTAATGCATTAAAGTGTTATTATGATGGTAAGACTTGGTAGAAGTTAATAAATGCTAAGATTTTTTTTTTTAAGTGTTATTATGAGGGATAAAAATCATATGTGTTGAGATTTTTCAAGGAATTCATATGTATTGGATTTCAAAAAAAAAAAAATTTATGGTTGTTCTTAATACATTAAAGTGTTATTATGATGGTAAGACTTGGGAGTTGGGAGAAGTTAATAAATGCTAATTTTTTTTTTTATAAATATAAAAACCAGGAAATTTAGATTGGGAGATTGGAGCTCCCACAAGACTTGAAGTTAAAAACCCCATTTTGCTTAATATATAGTATAGATGAGTATTTACACAGTAAAGCTTCGTTTGACATTTGATTTTTGGCTAAAAAAATATAAAAAAGATAAAATTGGCTACATAAGTCAATAAGGCAAAATATCACATTCAAATCGTAATCATTATACTTTTTCTTTAACAAAAGTCAAAAAAATCAAACCAAAGGAGGCTAAAAAAGTCCTAATACAAAAAAGCCAATCAAAAAAGCCAATGCCAAATGAAGACTAACGCGTTGTTTGGCATGATCTAAAAAGGATAAAAAATCAAAAAATCACTATCCTATTTAAGTCACATCATTTTATTTAAGTCACATCACTTCTCTAATACATCATTTCAAACTCAACTCATACCAACTCATATTTCATAAAAAGTCAAAAAATACATTTATTTAGATCATCCCAAACCACCCTTAAATAACAACGTAGGTGAGGTTGACATTTAAGAAATAGTGAAATCTCTCGTGTCACATGTACACTGGCATAAAGAATGAAAAATTTTAATAAAATATTTAAATGATAGCAAATCTCTAATGTGTGTGTATATATATATTTTAGACGAATTTTTTTAAGATTTCTGATATTAAGATTTTATAAAATAAATGACATATAATATTTTTATAATATTTAAGATCCCTCAACATTTTTACAGAGAAAATTCGATTCAAAAAAATTTCGCCCGACTCAGAGAAATTTTGGACCCGACACAATGAAATTTCAATTTTTGCAGGGAAATTTCTCTGATATAATCACATTAGAGAAATGTTACTCGACTTAGAAAAAATTTTCCCCCAACACAGAAAATTTTCAATTTTCACAGAAAAATTTCAAAATTTCTCCGATATGATCACAGATTTCAAAATTTCTTTGGTATATATGATCACAGAGAAATTTCATCGAGAGACCTTAGCTAATAAAAAAATATATTTTGGACCTCTCCTACTACACAAAGTTGGAGATGGATATTTTATTAAATTTTTCATTTTTTTAAAGATGGAGATAATGCATGTGTTTGTGAAGAAATAAATTTTTAGACGTTATTGGTTTTTTTTATAAAAAAAATAATTATACAAAAAAATAATATAAAATGATATGACTTGAGTTTTGATTTTATCATTTTAAAGTTAAAAACATTTATCAATGTGACTTATATTTAAAAAAATATCATTGTCACATCATTTTTTGTCATAAATTCTTTATCCTTCTATAATTTTTTTTTAAGAATAGTTTGGTTTGATTTTCAGAATCAGTTTTTCAAAAAAAAAAAAAAAATCTAAAAAATTAAAAGTTAATTTAGTGAAAAATTGAAAAAAAAAGAAAAACTCATCATTTTCATATAGTTTTTTTCTTTTTAGAGTATAGAAATAATTTCTTAAAATTCAAAAATATCTTTCTGATAGTTATTTTTGTCAAACTAGGTTCTATTTAAAATTAAAAAAATCAAAAAACAATTTCTGAAAATTATACCAAACAGGGATCATTTTCCAAAAGGTATTTTCTTTTAAAATTTCTCTTGCTTCTTGTGATTTCTCCAACAAATCAAAGTGGAGTTTAGTTGTGTCAAGTAATATCATATCATATCAGTCATTAGCACAAATTTGGGTATCCAGCAAGTGTTTCAATTCACAAATTTTTGGTCACTTAACTGAAACATGAATTTTTGGATCTGCAATTTAATTTCATTAAAATATTTGTTGAGTTTTTGAGCAATAAATGTGATTCAATAATTTTAGTAAGAACATTTGTTTACCACAAAATTTTATCTTCTCATATGTTGTAATTATATTGGTTTAAAGGACCTGAATATTCATGTCTCGCTAATGTAGAGAAACTCATGCCTTCATTGGATATTTCATGTCTCTTTGCTTAAAAAGAAAGTTGGAATGAATGCAGAACTCTAGGGTGCAATCTTGTGTATACAAGAATCATCAGTGTAATTTATTTAGTTTTTTTCTTATGCAGAAATTGATAAAATTTACACATAAAAACCATGTAACTTTTTCCATCTAAAATGTTAAGGTCCGGTCCAAAATGTTAAGGGTTATATTGAAAGACAATTGAAAGTGTGATTTAAATTGATAAAAATTACAAATTAAATTACCAATAATGGAAATACCCTTTATTGAATATGAAGAGATGCTACAAAAAGCACTGTTGGCCAACAGGGCCCCAAAGACAAGAAAAAAAAAAACAAACATGGATAAAACTCAGTTGGCAAGGCACCAACCGCAAGCACACCCCCAAAAGCCAAACCAATTTCCAATTGAAGGTCTCAATTTCACTTGATCCGCTTTGGAATTTCACTAATTGCAGAGAACAAAATATGCTTCCCTTTATTCACCTTTTTCTGTCCTTCCTCCAACAACGTTACTCCTAAGCGAGCCCTTTCGCTGATTTCTTCCAGACCATGTATTGAAGCATTGACAAGGTTCAACAGATTAATTGAAGCAGCTGTTTCAAGTCCAAACTCAACGGTCAGTTCGTCTTTTCTAATTCTTGTCACCTTCTGCAAAAGAATCGGTTGCAGAGTCTCCCTGACTGAGTCAAATGCTTCTTTGACAGCAGGATGCTCGATAGATTGAGGGACAATGGCAAGGTTGTTTTCACAACTATTTGGATTGCCCATGGGAAGTTGCCGACGAAACTTTCCATCTGCATATAAGGATGCAAATTTTATGCCATGTCTATATATCTATTACATGAAAAGAACTAAGCATATGCAGACAATATTCAAGAAGGTTATTTATTAGTGAAAAAAGAGAATAAGAATTAATTAAATGGGACTTCTCAAATTTAACCTTCAATTTTTATTTTTTATTTTCTGGGCTCACAAAGGGTGTCCAAGGTTTTGCCCCGATTAATCTCTAGGTTATTAAAAATGAAATCCTACGTGGGATTGTGAATCGAATCATTGAATCAAACCAAGAATTATAAAATTCTACATTCAATGTAAAATTTTACTTTTTGGGCTCACAAAGGGTGTCTAGGGTTTTGCCCGATTAATCTCGAGGTTGTTAAAAATAAAATCCTATGTGGAATCATGAATCAAATCATTGAATCTAACCGAGAATTATAAAATTTTATTTTTAATGTAAAATAAAATAAAAATAGTCAATAATGATAATGTATATTAGATAAATTTAAAATTATTAGAATAAAAATGATAAAATTGTAGTGCATCTTCTAATTATGATAAACTTGAAATTGGTGTATATATTTTTTTTTCAAGCATGAGGAATGGTCTTTGTAATTTATCCTAAACAATGGCATTGTTGAAGAAACACAAACACAAACACAAACACAAACAGAGACAGAAAGAGTAGGTACCTGAAGATCTAGTTATCCTAGATCTATTGGCCACAGATGCGGCTGAATCTGGTGAATAAGCGGTGGAACCTTCAGACTTGGTCGGAGGAGGTGTGCATTGTGAAGAGTCTGGAATAGACTCAGCATCCGAGTCGAGTATGATTCTCTGTTTTTTCGACCTTTGCCGATACCCATCTTCTTCTTCTTCCTCCTCCTCTTTGTCTTTTCGCAGCGCTCCACTACGTTCAATGGAACCATTGACAGGGGGAGTGGCATCACCATTTGCTGCAGCAGCAGCAGATAAACCCAACGAAAGGGCCACGTTAGCAAGTATTTTGTTGGGAGGGTCCTGGTCCTGGCCAGCCGAGCCAGACGAGGCATCTTCCTTGCTGTGATTTGTGAACAATCCAACGAAAGCTGCGAGCAGGTCTAGTAGTTTCTTCGGATCATCACTGATTCTCAATTCGGTGGAATCAGTGTTTACGGGGGACGAAGGAGAAACATTCACTATTTTAAATGGATTCCCGGGAATGCTATTGCTCGATTTTCTCTTTCTAAGTTCAAAACCTCCAGTCATCGTTGCCCAAAGATATAGATGGTATGGAGCAATGTTTCAGGGCTGGGAATGATTTTGATTACAGATGCGACAGTGGCTCCGGCGATATCTCTTTTATCTCTAGATCGATCTCTATTTATAGTGTACGTTTTGGCATCTTCTAGGAAGTAGACCATGTTTGGCACATGGATTGAGGAGAAATTAGTTAACAAAAAAATAATAATAATAACAAATATATTAATTAAATTAATAAAATAAAATGTCATATTCAAATCATAATTATTTTACTTTTTCTTCCACAACTATCAAATCAATTACAAAAAATAAAAATAAACAAAAAATCAAAAATTTATCCCAAATTTAAACTTTTTTTTGGCCATACTAAAATAGTCAAAATGTTAGGCTAAAAAATTCCAAACCGGGCTTACAAGTAAATTTAATATGCAAAATTCTCTATTGTGCAATGCACACCATATACAACCCTATTATAATATTACGGAAATTTTTATGAATTTATATAAGTTCAATATAAATCTATTCATAAAAGTCAATTTTTTATGAATTTTTATTTAACTTATATATTTTTATGAGATTATTTACGTAAATTTATATAATTTTGTAATAAAATTACATCGGTTGAGAGATTATTGACTAATGGTTTAAAAAGTAATAACTTATTAAGGCCAAGTTTGGCTAAACTAAAAAAGTGCACTTATTTCATCTTTTTATCTTTTTTGGGTCACATCAACCAACATCTCCTCTCTACTTTTTCTACATATAATACAAAAAAAATCAAAAAGTGTACTTATTTAGTCTTTCTAAACTTGGCCTAAAAGTGCATAATACAGAGGATGGGGCCACTGGGGTGGTGGCCTCATGGAGAAAGTAGTTATTTTCATAAGAGTGTGTTAAGTTTGATTTTTGGGGGCACAGAATGCTGGCTTTGTCTTGTTAACTCTTTTCGGAGGCTTGTATTATATTCTGATTGATGCTTGGTCTCTTTTATGACACGTGGTTGAACTATATTGGGTGTCTCAGTAGTGGGTTCCTTTCTTTGGATTGGATAAAATATGGCCGTCAATCGGTTATCACGGAGCAAGGTTCTACAGATGCTATAATATCCTCATGGAACATTTTCTTTTTTTCCTGATAAAATATACACACACATATATATATATATATATACAAAGGATGTGGGATTGGGTTCCATTACCCTTCCAGGCTTCCACCAAGATGGATTGGTCTTGATTTTGGCCACTGTATTTTTGTACATTGCCTCAATCTTATGCAACTTATAATGAGGTAGTATTATTTTTAATTAATATGGACTGATTAAGTTTATATTTTAAGTTATATAATATTATTAAACTATATTTTTGTGTATTTATGATATACTTTTAAAACAAATAATAAAAAATTATTAGAAGCAATATTTTGAAAATTTTATGTTTTATAAAAATATATTGAAATTTTAGCACTTATGTTTTATTAATTTATAACTTTTAATATATTTACAAAGTAATTATGATATTACGATTTGATTTCGTTTGACACAACAACTAAACTACTAACCTTTAGAGCATCTGCAACACTTCATCAAATTTTTCATTAAATTTGAATAAAAATTGGGTGAAAAGTTTCATATGATATGATACACTCCAATGGTTTCATGAGATTTGGATAGTCGTCTAGCCAGTCATCCGATCTAGGGCAAATTTTTATCAAATTCATCTCAAAATTGATTGTCTAGGAAGACGTCTAATGAAAGGATAAAACTCCATTGATTTGATAAAAAAAAAGTAACTCTTCCTCTATTTGATATCAATTTGATGAAAGGGTTGAAACTCACACTTTAAGCATTTTTTTTTTATTAAATTTAAATTTAATAACAGATTTAATGAAAGATTGGAGATAGCTAGTCGTTTTGCTAATTTGCTCCACAATCTAATTTTTAAAACATTTTCAACGGAGTACGTAATCGACTTTTGCACTAAGTGGTTTGTTTTTGTTTTATTCATTCCCCCCACCCAAAAAAAATAATAAATAAATAAAATAAAATAAAATCATAATAATTTTTTTTTTAATAAACTCCAATGGATTGGAAACCAAAGCCTATACACCAATCCATGAGGACTTACAACAACATATCTAGAATATTCAAAGCATAATTTAACACACTAAAAAGCTCTGAAACAGCACAAAAACAGTGTTGAAAATCAAGTTTTTGAGGTGAAAAAAGCAAGCAAAAATGAGATAAAGCCAAGGGCTTTCAACCAACCAACAAGCCTAGGGAAGGGTGGCTAACCCCTCCTCTTTTTTGTGACTCTTATGTTGTATTTAATAATAAAAAATATATATATTTTTTTAATCATGATTTAAAAAATTAAAATTATATCATTTTTATTTTTAATTATAAAAGACATATATGCCTTTTTCTCCAAAATGACAACTTTTTGTTTGTTGTTTTGAAAGTGTAACTTAAGTCATTTTTTATTTAAGTTAGGTTAGAAATTCTAAATATTCTACCATATTTCTCACATAAATATAAAACTTATACACATAAAATTTATATGAGTCTCACCTCATATAAAAAATTTAATAAAATATTTAATAGAATATTTAGATACATATCACTTCTCTTTTTATTTTCCCCTTTCAACGACAACATGCAACTTTGTAATGGCTCTGACTTTATTACCTCGAAAAAACCGAAGTTGTCTTTCACAATGGTATGGGCTGGGGCTGCTAGTAAAGATTTATTTTAAGTTTGGCTATTTTTTATTTTTATTTTTATTTTCATTTTAATTCTTTATATTTTAAAATTTTAAAATTAATTTTAATTTAAAATTAAATAAAAAATGACATGCTAATTGTCGACATAAAAATTATATTATCATATTAAAATTTAGACTTATATCAAAAGTATAAGTTTTATAAAATAAAATATTTTTACACCACGAAATTGTTAATGTATAATTTTTTTATCTAATTTCAGATCTACGTTAGGTTTTACAATAACTTAAAAAAACAAAAGTTAAAACATAAAAAACTAAAGTGATAATAAAAAATAAAATAAAAAACCCTTTAAAAGTTAAAATAAAAAAATACCAGATATGAAAGGGTTAATGTAATTTTTCCAATGAAAAGTAAACCCTTCATAATTATCTTTCTTTCTGTTAAGAGTTTATTTTAATTATTATTATTTCTTTGAATAAGTCTATGTTATCCTGTTCTTCTGGGAGTCAGTTGTAGTGTCCTAAGTTTTAGGAGTATTCTATTATCTTGAAAGTCTGTTAGTTATGGATCAAGATTAGTTTCATATTATTTGCTAAGTTTGTTTTGTATATTCTATTTAAGGTTGCTTTCAGTCAATGAATAAAATTGAGAAGTTCAGCAACATTCTTCTTTTGATTAGATTCTGTTTTTCTCACATTTGGTATCAGAGCTACCAAGAAATTGTCCTTAGAAGCAGCAGCCTTCTTACTATCAGTAGCAATCATGCATGGCTGACAAGGTCATCGATAACTATGTCCAGCCAGCTATTCCTCGCTTCGATGGTCACTATGATCACTGGACCATGTTGATGGAGAATTTTCTACGATCCAAAGAATATTGGACTCTCGTGGCAACCAGCTTTATGGAACCGGAAACTGGAGCCGTTTTGTCAGAAGCACAGCAGAAGAGACTCGATGAACAAAGGTTGAAGGATCTCAAGGTGAAAAATTACTTATTTCAGGCAATTGATCGTACAATTCTAGAGACCATTCTCCGAAAAGAAACTTCGAAGCAGATATGGGACTCAATGAAGAAAAAATATCAAGGCACATCGAAGGTCAAGCGCTCCCAACTCCAAGCACTTCGTCGAGAATTCGAGACCCTACAAATGAAATCTGGTGAGAGTGCTTCAGATTATTTTTCGAGGACAATGGCGATTGCAAATAAGATACGGATCCATAGTGACCAGACGCAAGATGTTATCATCGTGGAAAAGATTCTTCGCTCCATGACTATGAAATTTGATTATATAGTTTGTTCAATTGAGGAGTCCAAGGACATTGATGAACTATCGGTTGATGAGTTGCAGAGTTCATTGCAGGTCCATGAGCAAAAACTTAACCGTAGTACCACAGAGGAGCAAGCGTTGAAGGTCTTAACCGATGGTGAATCTTCAGCAACAAGAGGATCCGGCCGTGGTTGAGGCAGGGGAAGGGAAAGTCGTGATGGCAGACCCATAAATAACAAAGAGGACAACTGTAGACACCCCATTTTTGACCGTCCTCAAGACTTGGACGTCACCGCTCGAACACTCGGTGATTACTCATGTTTGTGTTTCGTTTTGAGTTCCCGGAGGTCTCGGCTATGCGCCTTGCCTCAGGATCTCTCAACTCGACTGTTCTGTGTTTGGTTTTGCACCAAACACTTGTGTTTTTGCTTCTGAGGGTAGAAAGTAGCTTTTTAGCTACCCCTGACACCCACCGGCCTTGGTTTGAGGCCACCGGCCATGTTTTGAGGCTACCGGCCATTGGTGAATTATACCATTGGCCGGTCGGCACTCAGTTTGACAGGCCAGCCATATGTTTGGCCGATGACCTCCTTTTCTGGCCGATAGCACTTTTTTACCTTTTTCAAGCATGGTGCATACCAGCTATGCCAGCTGGAATGCATTAAACCTGCCTCGGGGCATACATGTGGCTGTTTTGCCCTTTTTGCACCTTTTGGTCAAAGCTTCTTGAGGAAGCTTGACCCTTTGTCAAAACTTCCTCAAGAAGCTTAGCCAGCTGTCCTAGCTTCCTCAAGAAGCCTTGACCTCCTTGCCCCCTTTGCCCCTTTTTACTTAGCTTCTTTGAGAAGCTTAGAACCACTTCCTTTGCCTATATAAGGACCTCTCCTCTTCCATTGTTGGGGATTAGCAAAAAACAAAAAAAGACACAGAGCTTATACATATATTCTGATATATATCCTCTCTCTCTCTCTCTATATATATTTCCCTCTCTCTCCTCCCTTGTGTGTGTTTTGTGGCCTGAAAGTGTATTTTTACCTTAGTTTTGCACTAGCACACACACCATCACACCTTACTCCGACCTTGAGGGGCTTGGAGGGTTTGTTCTTGAGCTTTTGGGCTGATTTTGATCAAAAGAAGAGGGCTGCATTTGTTGTTCATCAAAGGTTCTTCAAGGGTAACTACTTCACTTTAGTTTTCCCAATCTTGCATTGGCTTTTGACCTGTCTTGCATGTTGATTTAAGCTTTGTGTATAGCCGAAAAAAGTCTTGTATTTTCATGCTTAAGATTCTTCATTAAGGTTGTTTTGGTGTTTGGGGTCGACCTCCCCCTCTTAGGCCTCTTTTGGCCTCTTTTTGTGCTCTTTCGGCAAGCTTTGTTTACCTTGGTGTGTTGGCCTTCTCACCACTGAAATCCAATGGATTTTCAATGGTGAGGAATGGGTTCTAAGGTCTTTCATAAGGGAGGGACACCCCTCTCCCTTGGTCTCTCATTTTTGCATATTCTTGGCTCATAAGGGTAGCATGCATGATTAGGTGTTTTTGGTTTCATTTCAGAGGTTTTTGTATGTTGTTAGGTCATAATAAGCCTCTGTTTTTGGTTGAATTAGTGGTCTCTTACATGCTTAATATACTTGCTTTGTATTCCCCTATTTTTACCTAGAAATGCATCATGACATTTGACCACCATGCTTTCATATTTTGGTTTTACTTTGTGAAGTTCTTGGCCATGTTTCATCATGCTTAAGGTCTGTTGACCACTGATTTGGTCATGTTTGACATGTTTGATATAGTTGCTTTGCATTTTGATTTGTGAGCCTTAAGGGTGTGAGTCCCTAGCATGCATTGGTTAGGTTATTTTAACGATTTGGAATCATTTAACATGCCATTTCAGTCCCTATACCATGCTTACATGTCTACATTTATCAGCTCTTTCATGCCTTGAAATGTTGGCCTTCCATGTCTCAGGATAGGTCATGGTGCGTGGCCATGTGTTTGAGGCTTTGGGATGCCATGTGTGTGGGTTTTGAGGCTCATTCTCACATGCTATGGCACTGATTTTTGTTGGTCTAATGTCCATGTTTGTCTTCCTTTAGGCATGCTTGAGTTGGTTTTTGTACCTTAGTCTTGGGCTCGTTGATTGGCATGTTTGTCTTACATGATTGGCGCCATTATCTTGGCACCTTTGGCCACTATTTTTGGGGTGGGCTGAGGTCCCCCTCTTTGTGGTCTAAACCCACCTTTGCATGAGCATGTTACATTACATTAGAAGCATGCTTGCATTGTATCCTACTTGCATGTTTGCTTAATGTTGAGCTATCTCATATACTTGTTGCACATTTGGCATGATTTGTGCCTTAGCTTCAGTTGCATTCTTGAGCCATGTTTGTATACTTGCATTGCATTGTTTATCTTGGGGTGTCAAGCCAAACTTGAGGGGTGAGAAGTGTTCATACTTTAAGTGATGCAACATCTCTCAACCCTCGGTCGCCGAGGCCCTTGACTCTAACATGATTGGGTCTTGGTATTCATTTGTGTGTTGCATGCATTTTCATTGAATGGCAAGCTTGACTTCTTAGGCCATCATACCTAATTGATGGCCCGAGGGTTGAGGGTCATGCCCCCCCTTGAGTCCATGGCATGATAGGGAGTGTGACCACGCTTACATTTGCTTGAAATTCCATGCCATACGCTGCCTGCCCTCTGCTGCTGTCCACTGCAGGTTCTGCGGGAAGTTTTAGCCGGTCGGCTAAATACAGTGCCGGCCGGCTATTTATTTATGGCCGATAGACAAAAAGGTAGCCGGTGACCACACTCTTCGGCCGGTGATGTTCCTACTTGGTCGGTGGCATTCCCCAATATTCATAGAGCATGCCCTTGGACTTTGGCAGTCCTCAGAGGGGCAAGGCAGTGTAAACAGAGGCAACAGTGGCATGATACGAATTTTCGGGCAAGACGAGTCAAGCATGCATCATCCACGCATTTCGAGGCGGGGGCTGTGGCCGCTTTAATTCTGCGTTTAATTTGTTAATTAATTAGAAATTCTGTAATAATTAATTTAGTATTATTTATTCGGGCTGTAATATTTATTTGGACCCTCCGAGTGAGGGCAATTGTGTAATAAGTGTGCGTGAGTGTGTGTATGTCTTCCAATCCCACGTCTTTCTTCCCTTTTATTTACCCGCTTATGATGGTAGACTAGGGTATATTTAAATTAGCATACCTTATGCTATGCATGCGTGCATTCATACATTTGTCTTACATGCACCGGGCTCGGCGCATCATACCAACTGCATTTGTATTTCAATCACAAAGTTGAATACATGTTAGTTGTAGCATCATCACATACCATCTTAGAATAGCCGAGCCTATTGTAGTTGCATCTTGTATGTGTTGCATTAGCCATCTTAACATGAGCTAGGATCATGCATTGATTACTAACTAGCTTTTGTTTTGGCTCGGAGTACTAGGCATTTATGCTTTAGCATACCGCATGCGTGTGAGTATTGCCATAACAGCATGATTGCCATGAGGCTAGCTGCTTATATGATATAACTGCTTGAGTGCCTGTGGGTGGAGGTTGAATTACCTAAATTGGAATAATGCATTAAAACTGTGAGCTTTAGCCCACTAGATAGTGGCAAAACCATCTTTTCTAAAAGCCCACTCGAGGGTGGCAAAACCTGCATTTTAGCCTACTTGCGAGTAGCAAACCATCTTCAAAACGAACATGCAATGTTTCGTTCCAATTTAGGCGATTTGGTCTATACTTGTTTACTGCGCGCATAACATAGTAATTCTAGGCTAATAAATGGAATAAGAACACATAACGTTTTAAAAAACGGATATCACGGTTAGTAGAGCCCGATCTTCAGATTGGGCGAGAGGGGGTGCTCATAGCTGACCTTCCCCAATCGTACCCAAGCTCCCGAGCCGAGGCAACTTTGGTGATGACGGACACGTGGCCTTTGGCACCGAGTCAAGGTTTCCTAAATTTTCCAAAATAAAATATTTAGGTGGCGACTCTGTATCTGGCAAAGCAGTCCATGTTTGGCATTTCTTTTTCAAAAAAATCTGTTTCTCAAAACGATTTTCCGGATCTGGACTCTTTGGTTCAGATTAAGAACCGTAACACAAATTGAGTCCGAACTGTAGCACGAAGGCCTCAGGCGGGCGCGTCTACTGTTTCTGGCGACTCTGCTGGGGAGTTAGAGAGCTTGACTCGAACTTGTGATATCCTGTTTTGATTTCACTTATGTGTCTCTTTGTATTGCATGTGCATTGGTGCGCCTAGGACACCGTGTTTGCCATCTGCCATTCCTGAACGGTTTGCCGGAGGCTTGACTTTGTCAAAGCATGCCATAAGGCTGACCGGTTGTGGGCTCTGACAGTATGGGAACACAAACCCCGGTTTTACCGGGGCACCCTTTTCGACCATTCGACCTAGTGCATATTCGGAAACCATAGTGACCATTCCAAGCTAGGACAGGTTGCTTACCCGATTATAGGTTGTTTGAAACCGCTGTGTGCGTAGTGAAACCCTAGCTCCCGACAAAATAGGACAGGGAAACCCTACCCCCTCCATAGGGGTGTTTTGGCTCTCTTTACTTGCTATGTGTTTTTAGAGTGTATCTATGCAGGGGAACACACATATCAGTTCGCAAGTCTGAGTGTCAGGCCTGTGGGCATCAGTGTTTTTGGGAATCAGTCATCTATGGGTATCAGATTTAGACTTTGGGACAGCGATTTGGAAACGGTGATCAGTGATTAAGGAACAGTACATTCAGCTTGTGGGCAATTTGTTGTGATACCCAACTGCGTGTTGTGTTTATTTTATGTTGTTACACTGTCCAATTGCCCGTTTATTTATTTGCTTTATTTATCTTTTTACTAGGTAGTCGAGCACAATTGCTTCTGACCCAGTAGATATTCCCCAAGCACTCTGGATTAGAGGCCGTCGGCTCTATCGATCTGAGGATCTGGTAGACGGACAACCAGTGTACCACTCTTTACCCCCGGTTACTAGACGGAGGGCAGTTAGGCAGAGGATATCAGTTCAGCAGTCAGTACAGAGGGCTTTGTCTACCCCACCTGAGTACAGTAGGGATCAGGGTTCTGTTTCTCCCGCAGAAAAGGAAAATATACCAGTAATACAATCAGATCAGAACAGTATGGCCAATTTAGAGGAGATGGTGCGCCAGCTCCAAGAGAGTATGAAAATGATGCAGCAGGATGCTGTCCGACAGGCAGAGTTCGCCATGCAGCAGGCCACAGTTATGAATGAACAAGCAGAGTTAATTGTAAGGTTACAGCAGCAAACCGCTGCATCTGTTTCGCAACAAGTTCCTCCCCCGCCAGGAATTCCCACCCCCGGGGAGACAGCTAATGTTCAGAATGATACGGACATTCCCGCGGGACCACCTCTACCCCCGATCCTACCCCAAATCCAACCCCAGTTATCCAAAACACCCACCAACCTACCGGACTCTCCCTTTTAGTTCGAAACAGATCCCACAGCATTGAAGTTGAGCAAGCTCAAAAAGCTGTTCAAAAGATCCCAGGGAGTCAAGACCATCCCTGACATCGAAGATGGATATACTGGCGCAGCTGTGACGCTGCCTGATAGATTCAAAATGCCGCATATTGATCGATTTGATGGGTCCGGGGACCCCATGGTGCACCTGAGATTGTTTTTAGATGTCTTAAGGCCAATGGGCCTTAGCAGACTTCAGAAGCTGTCTCTGTTCGGCCGAACCCTGTCGGGTGTGGCGGCTATATGGTATGCCAAATTAGAAAATAATGTCAAAAGAAATTGGGACGAGATGGCCGAGGCCTTCATTACGCAATACTCATACAATACACAAATCGAGATTATAACTCGTGATCTCGAGACAACGAAGAAAAAGCCTAAGGAGAGCTTCTCAAAATTTGTGACTAGATGGAGGGCCAAGGCTTCGATGATGACCCTAAGGCCTACAGACAAAGACCAGATTCGGATGATTGTGCGCAATCTTCAGCCGAAGTTGATGCAAAAGATGATTGTACTCCCCTTCCCTACCTTTTTCTGATCTACATGAAATCGGGGTGCAGATTGAGGTTGCCTTAAAGCAATTGATAATGACCGGGAGCAACCCCGAAGAACTTTCAACCGCAACACTAATGCAGGCCCGAGCCGAACTACAACTACAAGAGCCTTCGAAGTAAGCATGGTCACCACCAACCCCCCTCCAAGAACCATGGCAGCTGCGCCATTCTCCGGCGCGTTCGGAAGCCATACCCAAACGGCCAAATACCCACCCAAAAACGCAAGAACCTTCGCTCCACTATATATGCCCCTATCCAAAGCTCTGGGGGTTTTAATCAGAAAAGGGCATCTGAAGCCCTTAGAACCGCAGCCCCTACCAGAAAGACTTCTCCCTACCCACAACCCAGCCAAATATTGCGCATTTCACCAACAACACGGTCATGACACCGATCTGTGCTTCCGACTACGTCATGAGATTCAAGATCTCGTTGATAATGGGGTGATTCTGCCTCCCGAGAAACCCAATGTTACAACAAACCCTCTCCCCACACATAACCAAACTCCACCGCCTAAAAGGATCAACTTCATCCAAACTGGGGTCGTGCCTTACGATCCTAGCATCTATATCACTCCCTCTTACCTGCCTAAACCAGAGGTACTCCTTCCCGACTGCACCGACTTGTGCATGATGGACATCTCCATGACCTGACCTAAGCCAACGGTGGTGACTATCGAGAACAAGAGAGAGGAGATCCCAAAGGAGGAGAAGGTCGTTGAGTCAGAGTCTGCAGAATCTGGGAGTCGTGTTGAGAAGACATATAGTCCGGGTGAATACATTTCATCAATAGGCCAAGATGGGCCAGATGTGGAATTACCAACAGGGGGAGAATTGTGTGTGATCCAAGGGGATAGTCTAGGGCAGGGAACAGATGATTTAAAGGCTGTGGAAGAAGACCTTGCCAATCTCCAGTTTTACAGTGACCAAGATCCAGGGGGCGTTGCAGTCAACTGGTTTGACTATAAGGAATCAGCAGAGGCTACTGGGTGGTTAGATGATCAACAAGATGTGGTGGAAGAGTTCCAACCAGGATAGAGTCCGGTAGGGGCACGAATGTCGGTGATAGTCGAAAGAGTCAGAGAACAGAATACATCACCGGAGAGCGCCGGTGTTAAGAATTCCGCTCGAGATTGGAGCATTCTGAATGCAGGAATTATTGAGCAGCCAGCTGTGTTGATACGGTCGGAACAAGAAAGACTTGAAGATCCCGTGAGAATCAGAAAGGCAAAGGCCCATGTAGGGACTGAAATTGCTGTGTGCGCAGGAATAGAGAATGCTGCGAGCATAGGGGTGGAAGGTACTGCGAGTACGAGAACAATCATACCAGAACCGGACAGGTGTCTGTCGGTTGCTGATAGAATGTGGTGGGAAGATAAGGACTTATGTCTTGCCCATACGGACGAAGATTGGGGGAACAACCAACCCGATGACACCTGGTACCTTGGAGAAGTCAACCACATGACGAGAAGCGGACGGTATTTCAAGCCCCCGCACCTAGACCAGCCGGAGGCATCTGGGAAAGATAAGGAAGCTGAGAGACAGAAAGAGAAGCAAGTCGAAGAAGAGGCTGTACTAAAGCAGTTAAAAAAGATACAAACAGACATCTCCATCTGGGGACTGCTTATGGCATCACGAATGCACAGACAGGCTGTCCTATCAGCCATGGACAAGGCAAAGCTTTCGATAGAAACTACGCCAGAACAGCTAGTAGGCTTAGTTTTTCCGGGAGGAGCTACCCCGATGTTGACTTTTCTGACAAAGAACTGCCACCTGAGGGTGCGAACCACAACAAGCCACTCTACATCACCGTGGAGTGCAGAAACAAATAGATACCCGTGGTGCTTGTCGACACAGGGTCCGCCATCAATGTATGTCCAACAAGGACTGCCTATGCAATTGGCTTGAAGACTGCGGACTTCGTACCAACAGCCCAGGTGATTCGGGCATACGACAATACAAGTCGAGAAGTCATGGAAACAGTGAAGATCCAGACCAAGGTTGGGCCAGGACAACATGAAATTGACTTTCACATCCTAGAGGTTCCTGCCACTTTCAATCTACTCTTGGGGCGGCCGTGGCTGCATCAAGTCAAGGCAGTTTCTTCTACCTTGCATCAAGTGGTGAAATACCCCTATGGAAAGGGAGTAGCCATTGTTTTTGGGAATTCATCGATCCATCCACCGCCGGAAGTATCTACACCAGTTTTGGAAATTGAGCACGGTCTGGAGGATGTGTTCTTATCCGGTTTTACTCTAGCTGAGGCCCGGGTTGTGCAGAACATTTTGGCTGTTAATGAGGGGGTATATGTCAGTGCTCAATCAGTATTCCTCATGAACAAGCTTCAACACATCCCCGGGATGGGATTGGCTGAGGTGCCACATAACCCACATACCTTTGGCTTGGGTTATCTGCCCACCAAAGAGGATTGGGTAAGGAAAGGAAAGGAAATGGTCGGAAGAGAGCGAAACAGATGGGGAAGCCTTTTGACTTAATGCACCGGCCCATTGAGGGTACCCTAAACGGACGCTTCGTCCGGGAGGGGGAGGACTTTCCGTTATGTGGCTTCCCAGAGTCGTGGCTGAACGCAGAGAGGGAGTGCGTGCCAGGGTTTGAGATTTTCTTTGACCTGCAGTTACCTGGGGATCACGTTGCCAGAGAGCAGACAGACTCGTTAGCTGAGGCTGAGCAGAGTAAGGAAATGCAGTCTGAGGACGCTGAAAATGAAATGGGGGTAGCGTTGGCATGTCTACTTTCAGATCCTCCGATCGAACAGAAGTGCTTGGGGGATAACTTCTTAGTATGCATGATCGGAAATGGAACGACTGCGGGCCTACCAGCAACTATTTTGGATGCATCCATCGCACCCTCTCTCGTTTGGCAATACGAAGAAGGGTTTTTATCAAGCAGCACCGGGTCAAGTAGTGAGCCGGAATCTGATTCCACCGAGTCTTGTGAGTCAGAATCAGGTTCCAGCTCAACTGAGTCTGAGTCCGGTATTCCTGGAGGTGATAACCCGGATGCCACAATCCTGTCCAGGTCGTCTTTTTCTTTCTCCTTTGAGTCTGTTGTAACAGAAGAATCGGACGGTTTGGAAGTACTTAATGAGAATAATGTGGATATGGTTTCCGAGTACTTTTCTATGCCTTTGGTATATTTCTTAAATCAGGACTTTCAAAATTTTGACGAAAACGACGAGGAAGAAATTCCTCCGGTTTTGCAACGATTAATTGATCAAGAACAGGAAAGATTTGTTAAACCTTTAGTTGATGAAATCACTACTGTGAATATTGGTACTGAGAAGGACCCGCGGCTGGTCCAGATCGGGTCCACGTTGTCTTCGGAGGAACGCGAGCGGTTAGTCGCTTTATTAAAAGATTTCAAGGATGTTTTCACGTGGTCCTACGAAGACATGCCTGGAATCGATCCTGAGATTGTAGAGCACCGGATCCCTCTTGACCCCGAGGCCCGACCTGTCAAACAGAAACTCAGAAGGATTCGTTCGGACTGGGCCATCAAGATTAAAGAAGAGGTCACTAAGCAAATCGATGCAGGCTTCCTGTTGGTATCCGAATACCCGACTTTGGCTGGCCAACATTGTTCTGGTGCCGAAGAAGGATGGCAAGATCCGAGTATGCGTGGACTTTAGGGATTTGAATAGAGCTAGTCCAAAGGACGACTTCCCCTTGCCACATATTGATGAGTTGGTGGATTTTACGGCGGGGCATGCTTTGCTTTCGTTTATGGATGGCTTCTCAGGTTACAATCAGATAGTGATGGCACCTGAAGACCGGAAGAAGACTGCTTTCACCACCCCGTGGGGGACTTACTGCTACAGAGTGATGCCGTTTGGGTTAAAGAATGCTGGAGCTACATATCAACGGGCTGCGACTACAATATTGCATGATATAATCCACAAAGAGGTTGAAGTGTACGTGGACGACATGAGTGTCAAGTCCAAAGAAAGAGAGGGCCACTACACCGCCTTGCAAAAGTTCTTTCAAAGGATTAGAGAATTTCGGCTGCGGCTAAATCCTCAGAAGTGTACGTTCGGTGTTACAGCGGGAAAAATGCTGGGATTTCTGATTACACAAAGGGGCATCGAGGTCGACCCTTCAAAGATCAAGGCCATCTTAGAAATGCCACCACCAAGGACTGAAAAGGAGGTGCGAGGCTTTCTAGGTAAAGTGCAATTCATAAGATGGTTTATCTCAAAATTAACCTTGACTTGTGAACCACTTTTTGGTCTCCTGAAGAAAGGCAAGAAATTCCAATGGGACGGCCGATGCCAAGCTTCTTTTGAACAGATCAAGGAATATTTACAGAAACCACCCGTGTTGTCACTGCCAGAGCCGGGGAGACCGTTGATATTGTACCTTTCAGTGACCGAGACCACAATGGGCTGTATGCTCGCACAAGAGTCAGAGGACAAGGTGGAAAGAGCCATCTACTATCTGAGCAAGAAGATGCTAGAGTATGAGACTTGCTATGCGCCGTTAGAGAAGGCTTGCTTAGCTTTGGTATGGGCTACCAGGAAGCTACGGCACTACCTGTTAGCTCACTCCGTAATGTTGGTTTCACGACTCGATCCCATCAAATATCTTTTCGAGAAACCGGCACTTACGGGTAGGCTAGCTTGTTGGTTGTTGTTGCTCTCTGAATTCGACCTAAAATATGTAACACGCAAGTCAGTCAAGGGAAGAGCAATGGCAGAGTTCTTAGCCGATCATCCAGTGGAAGGAGGTGAAGCAGTTGAATACTTATTCCCAGATGAAGCCATTTTGCACATCGACGACGAATATTGGACGATGTACTTTGACGGAGCGTCAAATCAGTACGGGTATGGGATAAGAGTGTTGCTGATAGCACCCGACAATTCCCGTATCCCTCTAGCCTTCAAACTCCGGTTCAAAGTCTTGAACAACGAAGCAGAATATGAGGCATGCATTGCCGGCCTGGAAGCAACCCTGGAACTAGGAGCAAGACGGTTAGACGTCATCGGGGATTCAAACCTTGTTGTGTCTCAAGGAAAAGGAGACTAGAAGGTCAAAGAAGAAAAGATGATGATGTATCACCAGACCTTAGACTTGTTAATTCCTAGGCTTGAGAAGCTAAACTTTACTCATCTTCCAAGAGAGAACAACAGGTTCGCAGATTCTTTAGCAACTCTATCTTCCATGATAGAAATCCCGTTTGGAATCTGAATGCGTCCAGTCGTCATTGACCAGAAATTTGCGCCAGCCTATGAGTCGATCGCTGCAATAGATGAGGTTCAGGACGAAAACTCCTGGTATTATGACATTTGGAATTTCTTGGAGAAGGAAGTATATCCACCAGGGGTAAATGCCAAGGATAAAAGGGCAATCAGAAGAATGGTTATTCAGTTCATCATCTGTGGGGGTAAGCTGTATAAGAGAGGTCATCTGGGAATGTATAAGCTGTGTGTTGAAGCCGAGGAATCGAAGCGCCTGATGGAGGCCATCCGTGGAGGAGAATGCGGTGCACATATGAATGGAGTAATGCTAGCACGGAAGATCCTCAGACAGGGCTACTACTGGTCCACCATGGAGGAGGATTGTATCGGTTTTGTCCGGCGATGCCACAAATGTCAGATCCACGCAAATCGTACGAATATCCCGCCGTCGAAGCTGTACAACATGACTTCGCCATGGCCGTTTTCAGTTTGGGAAATCGATGTGATCGGGGCTGTTACTCCGAAGGGGTCGAATGGGCACGAGTTCATCCTGGTCACGATAGATTACTTTACGAAGTGGGTCGAGGCCCAATCTTATGCGGTGTTGAAGGCTTCACATGTTGTGAAATTCATCAGAAACAACATCATCTGCCGTTATGGGGTCCCAAACGAGATTATTTCAGACAATGGTTTCCATTTCCAGAAGGAGGTAATTGATTTGTTAAAGAAATACAATGTGGCTTTCCATAAGTCGTCCACATACCGGCCGTAGACCAACGGAGCAGTTGAGCCCGCCAACAAGAATATCAAGCACATACTGCGAAAGATGGTGGAAACCTACCGGGATTGGCCAGATAAGCTGCCGTTTGCTCTGTGGGGCTACAGGACTTCAATTAGAACTTCTACCGGAGCGACCCCGTATTCATTGGTTTATGGAATGGAGGCCGTTCTACCTATCGAAATTGAGGTTCCGTCATTGCGAGTATTGGCTGAGTGTCAAATAGCCAAAGCAGATTGGCAGCAGAGCAGGTTTGAGGAACTCATGCTCTTTGATGGGAGAAGACTGAAAGCACTATACCATGTTCATGGTTATCAGCGCAGAATTGCCCGGGCTTTCAACAAGAAAGTTAAGTCCAGGAATCTAAAGGAAGGAGTGCTCAAGGACAACCGAGATCCCATCCACGACCCAAGGGGCAAGTTCAGACCCAATTGGACTGGTCCCTACATCATTAAAGCTATCTGGTCAGGTGAAGCTGTGGTTCTAATGGACCTAGATGGCCTAGAATTTTCACAACCAATCAACATGGACAAATTGAAGAAATATTACCCCTGAGAGGCTCGCTAGGCCGAAAACCTGAAAGGGCGACCTAGGCAAAAGTTAGAGCATTGAAAAATTGGAAAACATAAAAACTGAGCTCGCAAGGTTGAAAACCCGCAAAGGGCGGCCTTGGCAAAAGTTAGAGCGTAAAAGGAGAGTGAAAATACTCGAGTGAACCTAAGCCTGAACTACGTAAGGCTTGATTCCTATCTTCGGGATACGTAGGCAGCCTCATCCTGAAGTTCAGCCATAAACTTTTCCCTGATCAACTTTGTCCATTTGATCATCTCAGTCATCTTTATTTATCAGCTTCCATTGGAATCTCCGGTGCAGTGCTATTCAGACTAGGGGCAACTTTCCGTTGACGTGCAGTGCCGCAGCACTCTTCAGACTAGGGGCAACTTTCTAGTTGCAGGGATCCGGGGTTGTGCATCTCAGTGACAGATTTCAGGCGTGTCCAGTTCTGATCCATATCGAAAATAGTTTTGAAAAGTTTTGATAAAAGTTGACTTTGTTCAAATTAATCTTTTTACAACTAAGACCATCTCTAGACCAAAACGGGAAATTTTCAGTACCATAACCTTCAAATTTCATTGATTTCAGTACAAAGTCCTCCTGCTCTTGCATACAAATTAAAGTTGTTGTTTATTACATTCATAAGGAAAACTTGAAAGTACTAATAAAGCAATAAATCCGGGGCATAGCCAAGTCAGGTGTTCCTGCGCCCCCTCCTAGAGCTGGTCGAAACCCTCGGTGCCAAGCTGGGCCCGATCTGTGCCGCCTCATTAAGCCAATCTATGCACTCATTAGACAAAGTACAACTGAAAGTAGGAGTAAGGGCCAGGAGTTCTCTAGTCCTCCACGTTGTGGCCTGCCGAACAAGTTGCGCACCTCGAAATGGAAAGGCAGCTGGATACTCTATCCCCTCTGGCGGGCAAATCTGGTCATGATCAAACTGGCGCTGGAACCGGAACGGGAAATAGAATACGCAATGGGTCAAGCCAATCAACTGAATCCCAATCTGTCGGGACATGCTGTAGCCCATTGCCGGCAGATTGAGCCAAGGGCACCGCCAAGCAATGCGGTCTGCGGACAGGCTGCACATCCAATCAAACCACCATCCCTCGTCAAGGGCATTGACTAGACGTTGCCTATAGAAGTAGCCGCGAGCTGAGTATGCTGGGCAAGAGTCCACAACCTGCAACTTATCCATCAACCACACCTGGGAAGGGATGAAAAATGAGAGAATAAAGAATAGAGAGAAGTACGATGAGAGAAAAGTGAGAAAAGGGATTTTGTGAGAAAAAATAGAGCTTGAGGGTCGAGTGATGTGAGTAATACATATGTAAGATTGGGAGGGAAACATTACCTGCAGCAGTAGTGGACTCCCCGCAAATCTGGTCGTCTCTCGATGATAAAAGGCGTCTAAGCCCATCAACGTCTCTGCCAGAGTCATGGCAATGCAGCTTTTGCCCTCCTTTAAGCCTAGGACAACCTCGATCAATTGGACACTAGATCCCCCGGAGCCTGAGGAAAACAGAAAATGAGATAGAATGCACAAACAGAGGGCATGTCGCCGGAAGCCTTGCCAATGATGGTCGCCGCGGTCACCAGTATCCAAAAACTGATGAATCAAACTCGGAATATCTAGCATTCCGTCACAAATCAGAGATCGAGTGTCATACATAGTGAGTCCACACATTCGCCCTATGCTCTGAACATGACCAAAGTTAAGCTGGGGTAAGATCTCCTCGTCATGCTCAGATTCCATTAAAGCTTGAAAATCTTCGAAAGTAGGGCATACCTCTTGCTCGCTAAAGCTAAAGACATGAGTCACCGGGTTCCAAAACCTTGCTGCGGCATGAAGAAATGGAAAGTGCAGTGGAGAGCGACTCAGAGTGAATAGTGCATTTATGCCGAAACCTCGGAAATTCAGCTTTTCCGAGCCATCCAAGTTGTTAATCCAGGACGAGAGATTCTGGGCAAGAAATCCCTCCATTTCGAGCAAATCAGTGCTGAATTGAGTAGAACTACGAAGCTGAGGCCTTTTGTAGGGGATAAGATTGAGTGGAGGACAGGTGTCAACATTCTGGTGATTCTTTCATCCACGGCCGGCCGGCCAAATATAGTGCCGACCGACCACAACTTTTGGCCGGTGACAAGTCATCATGGCCGATAGCCTCCACCCCTGGCCAGTGGTCTTCCTCCTTGTTCTATGAACTGTTTATGCTGAGAATTTGGGAAATGCCACCACTTCCAAGGCCCTCCGATGATGGATTTTGCGGCGTCACGCCCATTTGCTTATCGAGTTGTTGTAAATTTGCTTATCGAGTTGTATTTCACTCTTTTCAAGTCTTCGTTGCTTGTCGAGCTGTACTCGCACGTGGCTAGCTTATTAAGTTTCCTTGCTTTGCTTGTCGAGTTGTAAGTCAGTTCACTACCTGATTATTACGATGCGAATGCTAAATTTTCAAACTGAGTTCAATTTCATTCACATTGTTATGTGGTACCATGCGATGCGATTCTTAGGAAAGCACAAATGTAACATCATTTTGATTAAAATGGTTGTTTCATTCCCCTCATGTGTTTTTCAAAATGCACATTTTTGAAAAGGTAAAACCTGCTTAAGCCAGTGCAATGTGTTCAAACTACTAGTAAAAAGGAAAATAAAGCAAAAGAAGAGCGGGGCAGCAAAGTATCGGAATTGATACTGGTAACCTCCCCTTGTGGTCAACGCACCTCCCGCGCCCTTGTTCGGGTCAACTATGTGGTTTGGCGCCTTCATTACTCGAGACAGTGCAAGAAAGTACACTTTCGGAACATTAGTAGGCCTTCGAGTTGACCTCAAACCGTGTCTTCTGTGAGCGATGCTCGGTACACACAAGGAATGTCCTTTCCCGTATCCTTTTCGTATCTTGTGAATCCCTCGAATCACTTCAATTATACCATGTTACAGTGCTTGGCATTTCGACATCATGAATAACTGGTCCTTACCAATTTCAAGTTCCTTTTTATACACATTGCTTGCGTAGACCGCATGCGTTACTTACATGTGCTCAATTTCAAGTTCCTTTTTATACACATTGCTTGCGTAGACCGCATGCTTTACTTACATGTGTTCAAGTTCCTTTTTATACACATTGCTTGCATAGACCGCATGCTTTACTTACATGTGCTCAATTTCAAGTTCCTTTTTATACACATTGCCTGTGTAGACTGCATGCTTTACTTACATGTGTTCAAGTTCCTTTTATACACATTGCATGCGTTGTTGCGTTATGCTTTGCTTACATGTGTTCAAATTTCTTCATACACATTGTGCATATTGTCACGCATTCTTTACTTACATGTGTTTGTGCCTTCACAACATTGTTATGCGTCCCACTCAACTTGCGTTGTCACGCACTTTCGATTGCTTGTTATGCATATTGCTAACGATATCTGTACCTGTTAAGTTTTCTTTCTTTCAGGCATGATATTGTATGTACGGTTCATTTGAAGCTGGAGCAACCAGACAAACCGCGCAAGTATTGTATTCTCCGAGTGAGACGTATCGAGAATTACATAATTCTCTTACATCCTTTCTGCATTGTAGTGTAGTTTGGTGTATGCTAGCTTAAAACTGTCGCATGTTATGCTTCGTTACAGCTTTCTTTGCATGATCATAAGTTATGTTCAGCTTTGTGCATTGTCTTGTATTTTGCCCCTGCCTTCGGGCGCATGTCTTGTCTGTCTATCATGTTTGTCTAAGTCTTCGGCCTCGTCAAAAATGGGTCGTCTCTGGGCTTTGACATTCACTCCCGTCATTGTTATGACTTTCGAGTTCTGTCAAAGAGGGGCAACAGTAGACACCCCATTTTTGACCGTCCTCAAGACTTGGACGTCACCACTCGAACACTCGGTGATTACTCATGTTTGGGTTTCGTTTTGAGTTCCCGGAGGTCTCGGCTATGCGCCTTGCCTCAGGATCTCTCAACTCGACTGTTCTGTGTTTGGTTTTGCACCAAACACTTGTGTTTTTGCTTCTGAGGGTAGAAAGTAGCTTTTTAGCTACCCCTGACACCCACCGGCCTTGGTTTGAGGCCACTAGCCATGTTTTGAGGCTACCGGCCATTGGTGAATTATACCACTGGCCGGTTGGCACTTAGTTTGACCGGCTGGCCATCTGTTTGGCCGATGACCTCCTTTTCTGGCCGGTAGCACTTTTTTACCTTTTTCAGGCATGGTGCATACCAGCTGTGCCAGCTGGAATGCACTAAACCTGCCCCGAGGCATACATGTGGCTGTTTTGCCCTTTTTGCCCCTTTTGGTCAAAGCTTCTTGAGGAAGCTTGACCCTTTGTCAAAACTTCCTCAAGAAGCTTAGCCAGCTGTCCTAGCTTACTCAAGAAGCCTTGACCTCCTTGCCCCCTTTGCCCCTTTTTACTTAGCTTCTGTGAGAAGCTTAGAACCACTTCCTTTGCCTATATAACGACCTCTCCTCTTCCATTGTTGGGGTTTAGAAAAAAACAAAAAAAGACACAGAGCTTATACATATATTCTAATATATATATCCTCTCTCTCTATATATATTTCCCTCTCTCTCCTCCCTTGTGTGTGCTTTGTGGCCTAAAAGTGTATTTTTACCTTAGTTTTGCACTAACACACACACCATCACACCTTACTCCGACCTTGAGGGGCTTGGAGGGTTTGTTCATGAGCTTTTGGGTTGATTTTGATCAAAAGAAGAGGGCTGCATTTGCTGTTCATCAAGGGTTCTTCAAGGGTAACTACTTCACTTTAGTTTCCCCAATCTTGCATTGGCTTTTGACCTGTCTTTCATGTTGATTTAAGCTTTGTGTATAACTGAAAAAATTCTTGTATTTTCATGATTAAGATTCTTCATTGAGGTTGTTTAGGTGTTTGGGGTCGACCTCCCCCTCTTAGGCCTCTTTTGGCCTCTTTTTGTGCTCTTTCAGCAAGCTTTGTTTACCTTGGTGTGTTGGCCTTCTCACCACTGAAATCCAATGGATTTTTAGTGGTGAGGAAGGGGTTCTAAGGTCTTGCATAAGGGAGGGGCACCCCTCTCCCTTGGTCTCTCATTTTTGCATATTCTTGGCTCATAAGGGTAGCATGCATGATTAGGTGTTTTTGGTTCCATTTCAGAGGTTTTTGTATGTTGTTAGGTCATAATAAGCCTCTGTTTTTGGTTGAATTAGTGGTCTCTTACATGCTTAATATACTTACTTTGTATTCCCTTATTTTTACCTAGAAATGCATCATGACATTTGACCACCATGCTTTCATATTTTGGTTTTACTTTGTAAAGTTCTTGGCCATATTTCATCATACTTAAGGTCTGTTGACCACTGATTTGGTCATGTTTGACATGTTTGATATAGTTGCTTTGCATTTTGATTTGTGAGCCTTAAGGGTGTGAGTCCCTAGCATGCATTGGTTAGGCTATTTTAACGATTTGGAATCATTTAACATGCCATTTCAGTCCCTATACCATGCTTACATGTCTACATTTATCAGCTCTTTCATGCCTTGAAATGTTGGCCTTCCATGTCTCGGGATAGGTCATGGTGCGTGGCCATGTGTTTGAGGCTTTGGGATGCCATGTGTGTGGGTTTTGAGGCTCATTCTCACATGCTATGGCACTGATTTTTGTTGGTCTAATGTCCATGTTTGTCTTCCTTTAGGCATGCTTGAGTTGGCTTTTGTACCTTAGTCTTGGGCTCGTTGATTGGCATGTTTGTCTTACATGATTGGCACCATTATCTTGGCACCTTTGGCCACTGTTCTTGGGGTGGGCTAAGGTCTCCCTCTTTGTGGCCTAAACCCGCCTTTGCATGAGCATGTTACATTACATTAGAAGCATGCTTGCATTGTATCCTACTTGCATGTTTGCTTAATGTTGAGCTATCTCATATACTTGTTGCACATTTGGCATGATTTGTGCCTTAGCTTCATTTGCATGCTTGAGCCATGTTTGTATACTTGCATTGCATTGTTTAGCTTGGGGTGTCAAGCCAAACTTGAGGGGTGAGAAGTGTTTATACTTCAAGTGATGCAACAGCTCTCAACCCTCGGTCGCCGAGGCCCTTGACTCTAACATGATGGGGTCTTGGTATTCATTTGTGTGTTGCATGCATTTTCATTGAATGGCAAGCTTGACTTCTTAGGCCATCATACCTAATTGATGGCCCGAGGGCCGAGGGTGATGCCCCCACTTGAGTCCATGGCATGATAGGGAGTGTGACCATGCTTACATTTGCTTGAAATTCCATGCCATACACTGCCTGCCCTCTGCTGCTGTCCACTACAGGTTCTGCGGGAAGTTTTAGCCGATCGGCTAAATACAGTGCCGGCCGGCTAATCACCTATGGCCGATAGACAACAAGGTAGTCGGTGACCACACTCTTCGGCCGGTGATGTTCCTACTTGGTCGGTGGCATTCCCCAACATTCATAGAGCATGCCCTTGGACTTTGGCAGTCCTCAGAGGGGCAAGGCAGTGTAAACAGAGGCAACAGTGGCATGGTACGGATTTTCCGGCAAGACGAGTCAAGCATGCATCATCCACGCATTTCGAGACA
>NW_021027326.1:73225-181080 GCF_004153795.1 Camellia sinensis
ACAGGTTTATTTTGTTGGGTATTGGCGACCAAAATTTGGTTATGTTTTTATAGTTTTGGCGACCAATTGATTAGTCGCGGAATGTCCCAATTGGCGACCAAAAAAATATTGGTCGCAGAATGTCACAATTGGCGACCAAAAAAATATTGGTCGCAGAATGTCACAATTGGCGACCAAAAAAATATTGGTCGCAGAATGTCACAATTGGCGACCAAAAAAATATTGGTCGCAGAATGTCACAATTGGCGACCAAAAAAATATTGGTCGCAGAATGTCACAATTGGCGACCAAAAAAATATTGGTCGCAGAATGTCACAATTGGCGACCAAAAAAATATTGGTCGCAGAATGTCACAATTGGCGACCAAAAAAATATTGGTCGCAGAATGTCACAATTGGCGACCAAAAAAATATTGGTCGCAGAATGTCACAATTGGCGACCAAAAAAATATTGGTCGCAGAATGTCACAATTGGCGACCAAAAAAATATTGGTCGCAGAATGTCACAATTGGCGACCAAAAAAATATTGGTCGCAGAATGTCACAATTGGCGACCAAAAAAATATTGGTCGCAGAATGTCACAATTGGCGACCAAAAAAATATTGGTCGCAGAATGTCACAATTGGCGACCAAAAAAATATTGGTCGCAGAATGTCACAATTGGCGACCAAAAAAATATTGGTCGCAGAATGTCACAATTGGCGACCAAAAAAATATTGGTCGCAGAATGTCACAATTGGCGACCAAAAAAATATTGGTCGCAGAATGTCACAATTGGCGACCAAAAAAATATTGGTCGCAGAATGTCACAATTGGCGACCAAAAAAATATTGGTCGCAGAATGTCACAATTGGCGACCAAAAAAATATTGGTCGCAGAATGTCACAATTGGCGACCAAAAAAATATTGGTCGCAGAATGTCACAATTGGCGACCAAAAAAATATTGGTCGCAGAATGTCACAATTGGCGACCAAAAAAATATTGGTCGCAGAATGTCACAATTGGCGACCAAAAAAATATTGGTCGCAGAATGTCACAATTGGCGACCAAAAAAATATTGGTCGCAGAATGTCACAATTGGCGACCAAAAAAATATTGGTCGCAGAATGTCACAATTGGCGACCAAAAAAATATTGGTCGCAGAATGTCACAATTGGCGACCAAAAAAATATTGGTCGCAGAATGTCACAATTGGCGACCAAAAAAATATTGGTCGCAGAATGTCACAATTGGCGACCAAACTTTTTGGTCGTTGAATGTGATAATTGGCGACCAAACTTTTTGGTCGCGCAAATATCACTTTTCGCGACCAAAGTGTTTTGGCGACAACATAAATTAGTCGCGGTAATTAAACATTTAGCGACTAAAAATTTAGTCGCGAAATCCAACTTTTCCCGACCAACCACAATTTTGGTCGCGAATTACTTTTGCCAACCCTCAATTGGCGACCAAAGTAGCGACCAAAAAAATTGGCCGCGGATAACTTTTGCCGACCAAAAATTGACTTTTAGCGACCAATTTTTTTGTTGCCAAAAGTGTTAATTCTTGTAGTGCCCCTCTCCCCTCTCTTACAAAAAAAAATAATAATAAAAAATAGAAATCCAATACACATTTCACATATTTTTAAACAACTCATAATACATTTCACATATTTTATATTTATCGTCCATTTTTCTAAAAATAAATAAGACCAAACCACTTAGTTACAATTATCAGATCAATCAAATATTTTTTTTTTTATTTTTTATTTTTATGAATAATTAACAAAGAGGAGTCCACAAGATGTATGACTCAAATTATTAAAGTAATACTGAGAAATAGATCTCATGAATAGGATGGTCATAGGGCGAGATAAACCAAACCTAGACAAAAAAAAAAAAAACTAGTGAACGATAACAAGGGATGATAACGTCGCAAATAATTCCAATTATTATTCTAATAAACGTAAATCTTGTTGGACAATCTTACGTGTAAATTAAAAATAAGAAGACACAAAATTCTTGAATAAACAGATTAATCCATAATCAAAATAAATAATTACAGAAAATAAAATATCACAAACTTACAGTAACGAAGAATTTTAGAGAATCGAAGTGATCGATTCTAGTGTTTGACGCTATCCCCTTCAGACAAAATTCACCCTCACACTGATGCCTTGAAGCATTTATGGTGTCCATCTCCCAAGATACAATGATCAAACTCTAACCGAAGTGGCACAACCACAGTGAGCCTGGGGAACCAAACTATGTTTATATCTCTTTCTGATGGAATATAGTAACAGAAGAGAAGAAATGAAGAACAAAGCAAGAGAGAAATAGATGTGCCTAGAATGGTAGAAGGAGGGACTATTTATAGAGTGTATGATGATTGTTCAGTGAGGATTGTATCCCTTCAGAAAATAGTAGAAGCAAGGAAGAAGAAGGTGAACAGAGGCACTGGTTCAGGAAGGACAAAACTGAAACGTTTGAAAAACGTTGGGGTCGTTTCAGAAATATTTTAAATTCAAATTTCAAAAATAAATTTTCCCACAATATTTTTGGACAGAAAATTCAAATGAATTTGGCCCAAAAAGATAAGACTTGGGCTAGACCAACTTAACGCACCATGCATTCGAGCCTGGCATGGTTGGCCGATGATGATGTGCACGTAAGGGATTTTTGGCATAAACCCACTTGGCCATGGTCTTGGATCCAAGTCCAAGCCCATCCATAACTCCTCCCCTCACAAAACTTGGGTGCCTCTTGGGGCCCAAACCCAAATGCCAACTTAGTCGATATAAATCATTTAAACTTTTCACTTCTAGCAATGTGGGATACACATTTATTGCACCAAGGCTTTCCATATTCACAGAGCTCTCTTTGGTGACAATTTCTTATTCACCCATTAATACTACAACAAAAGTAACCTATGGTGACGAAAACTAGTGAAGAAAATAAAATTCGTCATTAAATAAAAATAATTCATGAGGAATTTATAAATTTTGTCACATATAATAAAAAAATGAAAATGGTAGGTGAAAAAAATTATTTTTGTCAATAAATACTTCATTTTAAGTGAGGAAAAATTAAGTTTCGTCACCAAAAATTTTCCCGCTTTTTTTTTTTTTTTTTTTTTTTGGTGGTGCCAAAATTTTGGGAATTTTGGTGAGAAAAAAAATTGTCACTAATTATAAAATTATTTGTGAGGAATATATTTTCGTCACCAAAACATTTTAATATTTTTGATATCTTTGGACGAGGAAATAATATTGTCACCAATTTTGGTCGGAAATTTTTGATATATTGAGCGGCAATAAAAAAAAAATAGGGTATTAATTTTTTTTACCCCTTTTTTGTTTATCATCTCTCTCTCTCTCTCTCTCTCTCTCTCTCAAAATAGGGTATTAATTTGTCTTACCTCTTGCTCCTCCACCACGCCGATCGCCATCGTCGCCTCTATTAGCCTTGCCGATTGTCGCCGCCGCTAGTAGCCTTGCCCGTAACCGCCACATCTTTTTCGCTCGGTGATTTGGTACGCGATTTCTCTTTGCTCTTTTTCTGGTGTCTCTTTCTCTTATTCTCTGTATTAGTATGGTGACGAAAATTAGTGAAGAAAACAAATTTCGTCACTAAATAAAAATAATCCATGAGGAATTATAAATTTTGTCACGTACAATAAGAATATAAAAATAATAGGTGACGAAATTTATTTCCGTCAATAAATACTTACTTTTAGGTGAGAAAAAAAATAAGTTTCGTCACCTAAATTTTTTCCACTAATTTTTTTTGATGGTGCCAAGATTTGGAAACTTTTGGTGATAATTTTTTTTTTTCAACAATCAAAAAATTAATAACGAGGAATATATTTGGGTCACCAATAATCTTTTTTTTTTTTGAAAAATTTGATTTTAAATATTTTAAGACCATTTGGTGAGAAATATATTTTCGTCACTAATAATTTTTAATATTTTTAGGCCTTTTAGTGAGAAAATTGTTTTGTCACTAATTTTGAAAGAGGAATTTTGACATATTAAGCAGTGATGAAAAAAAATAGTCTATTATTTTTCCCTCCCTTTCTCTTTTTTTTTTTTTTTTTTTTTGGGATCAGTTTTCCTAAATTATTTTTCCCTTCTTTTTTTTTTATCAATTTATTTTTCCCTCCTTTTTTTTATTTATTTATTTTTTGGATCAGTCTTCGTATCAGTCTATATCTCTATCTGTCTCTTCCTCTCAAGACAAAACACAATCATTTTTCCTATCAATCTCTATCTCTCCTCATCTCCCTCTCCCTCTCCCTCTCTCTCTCAAAACACAAGTGCTGTGTGTTCTTCTTCGGCGCCCTTTCAGTGTGTTCTTCTCCAGTGCCGCTGCCAACATCTCTGTTCTCCTCCTTCAGTGTCGCCACAGATGTCGTATCTCCTTTACTGCTGTGCGTTCTCTTCCATCAGGTATGGGTCCTCTTTCTCTCTCCCCCTCTCTCTCTCTTTCACTCAATTTCTCTATTTTTCTATCTCTGTTTTCCCTAATTTTCAAAATTAATATTTTCCCTAATTTTTGAAATTAATTTTTAGAATTAATGCTGTATTTTATTCTTTCCAGCAAGGTTTCTCTTCAATAAATTGTGAATGTGTTAATTGTAAACTTGGCCATCCTTAATGTGTTTTGCTTGTTTCTGCTATAAACTTGAGAATAAATGTCCTATTGATTATAATTAACAATTTGAATTTAGTAAAAGCCCTTGACTAAATGTGAATATTTTATATGATTTGGATTGTTTGTCTGTATTTTTAATAAAATTAGGGTTCAACTCCTCTCTATATTTGAATGTTTGTTCAATATCTGTTTATTTTATAGGTTTTTCTACTTAGGTTATTCGTAAAAAAAATAAATTGATTACTTACGTCATGATATCGATTGATTCCTTTGCTTCCGTGATCATCCTCCTGATTCTTCTTGGATACCATGCCTGGCTATTTGAGGATCCGTGTACATGCTTGATGCTCTGCTCTGCTCTGCTATTGAGTAAATAATCCATGTAACTTCGTGTGCCTAATTTATAGTCATGGAAGACCAATTCTTCATTTCTTCAATTTTCTCATCAGTTAAACAGTATTCAAAAAAAGAAATACAAGGTATAAGTTTACACTTTCTGGTTTGAGCTTATTGAGTTAGACCATTGAAATCTGTACCCATTCAAAAAGAAATTTCATCGTTATTTAGTGGAATTGTCCCATGTCATCATTTAAAGAGCCCAAGAGGATTATTGATTATAGACCAATAAGTTTGTGCTTCTCATTCCCAGACAACATAATGGAGCAATGTTAAAAGAATTTGTGTTGGGAACTTCTATTTTCTAACTTGAGTTTAAGAAAAGCTTGTGTGATCTCTCTAATGTTTTTATTCTAATAATTACATGAAATTTCTTCAACTGAACGGTATAAAGGTTCTTCACCAAGACATTTTTTGGTTTTTGTTGGTAGAGTTAGACTGTATATTTGTGGTGTTGTAAACTAGGAAAATCTTCAAATGTGTTCTATTTGGCTGGTGAAACAAATATAGATTGAATTAAATTTATCATCCTTGTACATGCCTGGAATGATTGAATAATTTAAAAATAAAAATAAATAACTGAATAATGTGTTGTTCTGTACCCATTCCATGATTTATATGTTTCTTTAGGATACGTTTGAGAGATTCATTTCAGTTTGAATGCAGAGTTTTTTTTCCAGTTTTTATCTCTGCTCATTTTCTTCTTGGTCTTCCTCTGTCTCCTCTTTTTTCTTTTTTGCCGTTGAAGTGAAATGATGTTGTTTTGAACTACTCCACGGAAATTGCAGAGTGTGGACTCTAGAGGATCTGAACATGTTCTACACAACTGATAAGAACTAAATTCTACAACCACAATGTTATTAGCTCAAGTTAGGTACTTCTCATGATATTATTTGAGGTGCGCGTAAACTAGCCCGGACATTGATCATAAATATATATATATACATAATGGCTTTATTAAGTGATAATGCAAGGCTAGCACTCTAAATGATGTATTGTTTATTTGTCAATACTTTGGATTGTGTTAGAACATTTTCACAGGAAAATAAAGAAGAAAGAAAGGAAAAGAAAAGGAGGGAGGGGGGAACATTTTCTCAGGAAAATAAAGAAGAAAGAAAAAAAGAGGGGAGGGGGCGAGGGGAGTATATCAACTACAATATATCAGTGATAATTGAACCTTTATTGTTGTGTGCTTCAAGTTCCAACCATATAAGAACCCATGAATGCATGTGAGCTGCACATGGATTTAGTTTGTTAATCTCTGCTTCTGTTAAGCATGTTCATAGCCCATCTTCCACTAGGTAATCCATGTCCATGGCACTGCTAGTTCAAGCTGCTTGTTTGCTGCTGCCCATTTGCCTTGATTTCCTGGATGTGCTAACTGCTGGATGTAGGAAAATAGGTCTTTAGTTGGTCCTTCTACTTATTTTTGGATGTCCTGTCTTTGGTGGGGCTGCTTGGCTGCTGCTATGGTTGTTTTGGCCTGCTGCTATGAATAAATAACTAGCTAAAACAACCAGTTTAAACAACTTGTTTAAAATAAAGACATAATAAGAAGGAAACTAACTGCCTTGGTAAGTTGTTATCAGTTTATCATATATTTATCTTTTCCCACCTTTTAAAAATAGCTCAAAGCAGTAATATAGTACTTAATATTTTTTTTTTAAAATTGCAGTCAACTTTTCCTTTTCTGTTGTGACATGCCCAAGAACTCATTGTATGATATGACAAGAACAGTTCTGTTTCTTTTACAAAATCCAATCTTAATTCTTGCTTCATGATATCTACATTTGTGGAATTTGTATTCAGCTTCGATTCTGGAAAGGGAATTTTTTTTATTTTGTTCTTATTATAAATTCTGTTATTGATTTTTTTTTTTTTTTTAAAAAATGAAAATGAAAAAAGAAGATGATTGGAGAGAAGGAGAAAGGATTAGGTTGACATTATTTTATCTGGAAATATGGCTTTACAAAGAGCTAAATGGGGAAGTAAAGTACTCATGTAACCATCCTAATTAGTTGGGTTAAAGTTTGGTTTGTTGAACCACTACATTAACGTAGTCCTAAATATGGATCTTGTGTGTATAGTCCATTAGAAATTTTGGTTTTATTATAATACCCTAATACACTAGACTAATATTTGGAAAGTTTTTGAACTATTCTTCATTTTTTCATTACCATTATTGACAAACAGTTGCTTCTACTGTTTGATGATTGTTTTGACTGTTTTGTTGATGTTACAATGTGAAAAGTTTATATCAATCGATTAAATGGACAATCCTAGAATCTAGGAAAAGCACCAGCTATCTGTAGTGTGTTATGCTGCACTGTCATCTGTTTCTTAGTCCCCAACACAATTCGGATTCAACGAGATGAAGTCTATGTAAACTTACTAGGGATTAGTTTCATGGTTCCTTATTCACCATTCTACTCAATTTACAATCACGTTTGGCATTCATGATTACTAAGGCTTAACTAAAGGCTACACACCATATCTACCCATCACAGCTCCCTTTTCCCAGATTTTTGAAGCATCAAATTCTAAACTATGGCTATGTGGTAGTATGGTGTCTTATTCAATGTGATGTGACTATAACTAGTATATTAAGGATGCAAATGGGGGTTATCTATATTTCAGTACACTAGCTTGGCTTGTCATTTTATTTTAATTTATTTTAAATTCATGCATCTTATGTTGGTGGCATATATTTGGTTAGTTATGTAATATCTTAATGGGAACACTGTATGGCATACTCATTTGACAGACTTTGGAAACATTTCATTAGATATTATTGTGTATTAATTGGGCATTGTTTTATATAAAAATTTAGATCTATAGGTTTTTACTCAATAGTTATTAATTAATTATTTTTTCTCTCACAACTATCGATTTAATGAAAATTGGAATATTACACCCTTAAATTAGCATATCTTGCTTTAACTTCTCTAGACTTCGTATATAGTTGAGTAAAGAGAAAATCAAACAGAGTACTAACTGCAGTAACAGGCCATAAGTACTAAATTATAGTCTCGGGTCATTCATTGGAATTGCCGCATGTGGCTATCAATTCTATTGGCATCGTTCATTTCTTATATGCATAGCTCCTTACGTACATTATTAAGTTCCTTTGCAGAATTTAATCACATTTTGTTTACCGAGTAAAATGTGAGCCAAAATAGTTATTGTTTCCCAATGTATTATTTTTTCAATATCCCAATTTAGTTGATAGATGTGTCAATTCTGGTATTCGGGGCATATATATATTTTTCGATACACGTGTAGTTCAATCATAACATTTTGCATTTGGATATTTGAGTACTTAAATTGACTGCTTTAGAAACTCAATGTGGCATATTGTGGGTTTTCTTTCCGTGTCATGTTATCTGCTTTTTACCCTCAGCTCACTGCTTTATTGGTTAAATTTTCTCTGAATTATGTTATTTGTCTTCTTATTGATGGTTATTTTGCTGTGGTTTATGTTTTGGTTTTGAATACTTCTTCTGTTTACGCTAAATTGCTTTGGCTATTTTCTCATGTGATTTATGTGGTTGAAATTTATATAACTTAGTATAATCATTGGACTTCAACTTTTTTTTTTAATTAAAAAAAAAATATATATATATTTATATATATTTTTATATCTAAAATTTGTCCTATTCACCTTGCTTTGATTAACTCGGCTTAGTCAGACATGCACAAGAGTTGGATTGCACTAGGTAGCACAGTTGATGGAAGGATAAGTCGGGCATATTATGATGGGGTAATAGCATTTCTTCGTTTTGCAATGGCGGTTATCGATCGAGATGGTAAAATTTTGTGCCCTTGTCGAAAGTGTGTGAATGTTGTTCGTCATAATTTTCAAATTGTTCAAATTCATTTGCTGCAACATGGGATTATTTCAACTTACACTATCTGGCACGTGCATGGGGAACCCCGTGAATCAAATGAGGCTCATCATCATGATATACCCATTAAGGGCAATGAGGTTTTGGGAGGTATTGATGCCTTAGTGGAAGATCGAATAAGAGGGGAATCAACTAATACAACCTAGAAGGAGGAGGTTCGTACTTTTGATAAATTGTTAAATGATGCCAAACGTGAGGTGTACCCAGGTTGCACAAATTACACTTTGTTACAGTTTGTCATCGAGATACTTAATATGAAGGTAATAAACCATTGGAGTAATAAGTCAGTTGACATGATGCTAGAGTTTTTAACAAAACTTTTACCGAAGGATAATTTGGTTCCAAAGTTAACTTATGAAGCTAAAAAAATACTACGTGAATTGGGTTTGTCATACGAGCTCATTGATGCTTGTGTAAATGACTGTGTGCTATTTTGGAAGGCAAATGCAACATTGGATAAATGTCCAAATTGTAATGCTTCTAGATACAAGAAAAATCATGGTAGAGGTAAGAAGATCTCTCGTAAGGTCCTTCGATACTTCCCGTTAACACCGAGATTGAACAGGTTGTACATGTCGAGAAAGAGAGCCGAGGATATGAAATGGTTCAATGAAAAACGTCTAGATGACGGTGTATTGAGGCATCCTGCAGATAGTGATGAGTGGAAGGAATTCGATTCACAACATCCTGAATTCACCTTGGAGCCTCGGAATGTGAGGCTAGGGTTGGCTACTAATGGGTTCAACCCTTTCGGAAATATGAATAACTCATATAGTTTATGGCCTATCATACTCATTCCGTACAACTTGCCACTGTGGTTGGCTATGAAGGACCCATTCTTCATGTTGTCATTACTTATTCCTAGTGAATCACAACCAGGAATTGATATTGATCTCTACATGAGACCTTTAGTGGATGAATTGAATGAATTATGGAGAAATAGTACATTAACCTATGATGCCTCGACTGGTGAGACTTTCTGCATGCATGCAACTTTGTTGTGGACGATACATGATTGGCCCGCATTTGGTGACATGTCTGGATGGAGAACAAAGGGTCATTACTCTTGTTACACTTGCAATGACGAACCATATTTTGAATCTTTAAGAAATAAGACTGTATACAGTAACCATCGATGCTACTTGCCTGATGACCACCCAGAAAGGTGAAAGAGTAGAGCATATAATGGCAAGCATGAAAAATGGAAGAGATCTTTGGTGATACCGATAGAAAAGATTGAAGAACAATTGGCCAACATGACGGGTGTCACATATGGAAAACATCCAAGCAACAGGAAAAGACCTCGTCAGAACCCAAATTGGACGAAGGTAAGCATCTTATATGAGCTACCGTATTGGAAGAAAAAGAGGCTTTGACGCAACATTGATGTCATGCACGTGGAGAAGAACTTTAGTGAAAATGTTGGAACTATGTTGGGAATTGATGGGAAGAACAAGGATACAGATAAGGCACAAATGGATTTAGAAGATATGAATATAAGGAAAGAATTGTGGCTGACAAAAAATCCCGATGGATCATATGTCAAACCTCGAGCCAACTTCTCACTGACCCCTAAAGAGAGAGAGGGTTTCTTTGAATTCTTGAAATCAGTCAAGTATCCAGATGGGTACGCGGCAAACATTTCGAGATAAGTGAATGCAAAAAATGGCAGATTGACAGGATTGAAAAGCCACGACTGCCATGTACTTATACAACGGATTCTTCCTATTGGGATGTGTGGTTACATAGATAAAGAGATCAGTACATCACTTTTTGAGTTAGGTAGCTTTTTCCAAGATCTATGCTCAAGGACACTCAAACGAAGTGAAATGAAGAAATTAGAGGAATGCATAGTACTCATACTATGTAAGTTTGAAAAGATCTTTCCTCCAGCCTTCTTCGATGTGATGGTTCATTTGGCCATTCACTTGCCACGTGAGACTATTCTCAGAGGACCTGTGCAATATCGGTGGATGTACCCGATTGAAAGGTAATTTCTAAAATTGTAGTTTCAAATGAAAGGTGTAGATTATGTTGTGTGCCTAACCAATATCCTAATTGGTTATCTCTTCAAGGTTTCTTGGAGCTTTAAAAATGTTTGTCAACAACTGAGCTCGACTAGAAGGTTCTATTGCATAGGCTTACATTGTCAAGGAGTGCATTACTTTTTGCTCAATGTATCTTGAAGGGATTGAAACCGTGCATAATCGAGATGCACGAAATGAAGATTATGGAGTCCAGCGTCAAGGTTTGACAATATTCACCGAAACTGCTCGTCCTATTGGCCAAATCAGAAAGCATGTTGAGATGTCACAGGAACTTCGTGATATTGCTCATTGGTTCTTATTATACAACAACCCTAAGATAGAGAAGTATCTTCAGTACGTGTCTCTTAGAATTATATATATTTTAACATTTTGCATCTTATTAGTCATTAATAATAGTAGTATTTCACTCATTACGCAAAACTATTTGAGTAGGGAACACAATAATTTGTTACAAATTTCCACTGGACAAGATATTACTCAGATACAACAAAAGGAATTTCCGAAGTGGTTCAAAGAATATGTAAGTCATTTTAATATTCACAATTGCCCAAACACTATTAGGCTTGTATAAAATACAAACATTACTAACATAATTCAAGTGTTGCACATTGCATATGGATGTAGATAAATAGATTGAGAGTTGATGAGGCACTAGAAGCAACCGAAGAATTGTGGTCATTAGCGAATGGTCCTAATTTGCTAGTGAAAGAGTACTCGGGTTATATAATCAATGGTGTACGATTCCATATGAAGGAATTAGACAATCGTCGTAAGAGTCAAAATAGTGGTGTGCTTACCAAAGGGGACTACAAGGGAGAGAAGCACGGATTCTATGGTCACTTGTGCAATATTTGGGAATTTGAGTACATGTGTCAAAATAAAGTTGTTTTCTTTCAATGTGAATGGTACAACACCGGTAACACTGGTAAAAGTAGAACAGTACAAGCTGACACATATTGCACAAGCATCAATGTCACAAGCCGATGGTATCAATCTGACCCTTTTATCTTGCCTAGTCAAGCTAAACTAGTGTTCTACCTGAATGACACCAAATGGGGGCAACCATGGCAAGTCGTGCAACAGGTCCAACATAGGGGTGTGTTTGATGTACCAGAGGTTGGTGATGGAGAACCACCGGATCAACCAGAATTTAATGATGCATTCAAACAAGAAAACATTAACTCAGTTGTCCCGATCAACATTGAAGATATTATTCGATTTCATAGGGATGATATTGAAGCTAAGGTTATTCCGAATAAAACAAAGAGAGATGGTAGAAATGACGAAGAAGATGAAGAACTTGGCATACTTGATGATGATATGGATCCTGATATGGAACCTGATACGGATTATGATATTTAGTTTTTGTTTTTTTTAGGTTCTATATGGACATGGTTTTAATGCATTACATAGTTATGCCATATTTTGTTGTGTCTCTTCAAAGTAAATATTCTGCTTTATATATTATGTTTTACATCAATTTATGCTTTTTAGTTACCAAAATGGCCAAAGGGGAGAAACAATGGATCAAACCAGGTTTTCTAGCAAAACAAAAGCGAACACAGTACGAAATGAAAAGATATAAGACAATCAAGAAGAATAAAAAGAAAATGGATGCTCTACAATTGAAGCATTTAGCAGCTTCTTTGATGGGTTCTACTCAGCCCAATTGTGTTAATCAGAAGCGAAAGAACATTAGGGTTGAGGTAGATGATGATGATTACATACCGTCAGATCATGAAGATGACATTGATGATGATGAGTCCTTTGAAAGTGTTGATGATGAGGTACTATATGTATGGCCATTCATTTTTGTTATCATGTCTCATAGCTATATATTTGTTAATGATTCTTTGTTAATACCATCTTTATATTTTCATATACTTTTTTGGGTTAATAAGTCATAAAATAAAACTAGAAAATATACATCCTACATACAATCTCCATAACATCAACTTCAGTGTTCAAACTAGGAATATAGAAACCAATCCAAAAAAGCAACCTCACATCAGTAGGCCCTCAACAACAAATTCCCTAACAAGGCACCAGCATAGATAGAAACCTGCAAAAGCAACCAGTTAGGAAACTGATTGAGGAATCAACCTTAAAATAGAAATCTGGAGAGAATCAGATTTTATTGAGAATAAACCATTAGGAGAAGGAGTTCAAATAAGCTTATCAGGACTAGTCTTGGGAAGAAAAGGAGTTCATTGGATCAGACTACAAATATCAACAGTGGCCTTGATGAGTTTCCATATACATATCTTTACTTATCCATTTTTATGTATTTATTGTTTATGCTTTTGTATTATGTTTTTTAGGGCTTACCAATGCCACCCAAACGATTGGCGCAGTCATCTCCTCAACCTTCGCACGAGGCAATTGTTGTTCTGAATGGGGATTTACATGACAATGTGGAGACCCAACACTCATAACCACTTGATGTCGATATAGAGGCACCGAGGGAGGCAGCCCCCCAATCTAGTGTCAGTAAAATGCTGAATTTTACTATTAAAATGAAATCCTCTGTTTTAATATAATTCTATGGTGCAAAAGAACAGACTCTAATGAATGTTCTAGACCTTGAGTGCCTAACAGTTAAAGAAAACTTGAGTGCCTTACTGAAAACTGAGTTTTACTCTAATAAATTGCAGAGAAAGTTTTCAATAAAAAAGTTTTACTGGCCTTGAGTGCCTAACAGTTAAAGAATACTCCGTTCTCTAAAAACTTTCTTGGTGCAAAATTCCTTTATTACTGAAATTTTTTTTCTGAAATTGAACTTTAAGATGCTGGACTAATGGATTGCATTGTGATAGACTAATAGATAGTTATTGATGATGGATTGTGCTGGATTGGTGCTGGACTAATGGATTGTGTTGTCACTATTAGAAAGCACAAACAACACGTACAATAGATGTATACAACCTGTAAGCTTTTTTTATTCCAGTCCTGGACTTGTGTTGGTATTGTTTTGGGTCTGTTTTAGTCAGACAAGATATATCTGTGATGTTGTGGTCTTCCAATATATCTGTGTTGTTTTGGTCTTGCAATATATCTGTTGCCATATATCTGTGTTGTTTTGGGTCTGTTTTGGTCTTACAATCTGTTTTGATCTTGTTATTAATAACAAAACAAATGCAACAATACTATTACTAATCTAAACCATCAATTCAAGTCAAATATCCATCGATATCTGTTGCAATATATCTATTCTGTTTTGGTCTTGCAATCTGTGTTGGTCTTGTTATCAATAACAAAACAAATGCAGTAGCACTACTACTAATCTAAACCATTCATTCAAGTCAAACATCCATCCATATCTATTGCAATATATCTGTTCTGGTTTGGTCTTGCAATCTGTTTTGGTGTTGATATCAATAACAAAACAAATGCATCCATCCATTCAAGTCAAACATCCATCCATTGTTTACAAAACCAAAGTGAAATCAATCTGTCACCAAAGGTGATGTATTAGGTGAAATCAAGTTCATTATGCACTGTGTTACTGTAATGATGTATGCTTAAACCAGTGATCATTAGGTGTTCTCTGTGTAAACTGTGTTACCATTACAGTAACACAGTTTACACAGTTTACACAAAGTATCCTGGTTTAGCACCTAACTTAGTGCATAATGAACTTGATTTCACCTAATACATCACCTTTATGCCATTATAGTAACACAGTTTACACAGAGAACACAGTTTACTTTAGCAATTTACTTTGAAGTAGTTACAGTAACATTAGATAAGGGTGTGCCATTGACTTTGATATAACAGAGAACACAGTTTACTTTACCATTTTTATTGGCTTCAAATTATTCTCTTCATCAATTGAACCTCTGTAGACAATATTGCTTGTTTTGTGACTTATGATTTCATTTCGGAACCATCATTGGCATTTAGATACCCATTAAGTCAAGCGTGTTTTGAGTACTTTCTCTTGTTGTCAGACTGAAGAGCTTTTAATCCATACAGCTTAATCTCTAGTTTTGCTTGCATTTTCTCTCTTGAGGGTTGTGCAAATGTATTTTTTATTGTTATGGCTAGTCTATTGAGTGTTCATAGCCTTCGTTACCTCATGTGGCGAATGAACATTCCTGTGTGGTTTATTTTAGGATGATTCTCTTTGTAGTTTATTTAGTTTAGTTTATTTGTTTGGTTTTGTTTCTCTTGTTAGCTCTAGTTTTTTTGTTTGCTACTGTAAGGCCTGAGGAATACCCCTTGTATATCTCTATATGTTATCATTTTATTTTATGACTTATTGAACAACAACAAAATAAAGTTGCTTATATTGCATTTAGGATTTCGCTTTAATTAATTACTAACCAGTCAATGTAATGTCTTTACAATAGTGCCTAGTAGACACCCTCGTGGCTTGACACGCGGGTTTAAGGTTCAAGCAATGGTTGAGAAAGATGGAAAGCTCAAAGCTCCCATACCACAGGAGTATCTTGCGCCAGTGGGGGATCATGCCTCTCAATTAGTCTCCAAAATTGGTGTTGAGTTCCAAACACACTTGCCAGACTTTAGCATTCGCAGGTGGAAACATGTCAACAAAGAAGTTACGGCACCTATGTTTCAGCGTCTAACGGTAAAAGTTTTACATAATTGATTGAATTAATGTAATATAATTAATTATGACTTACGAGATTTGTGGCTATTGCTAGGATCAATTTGACATGGAAGGTGAATCCACTAATGTTAGGAAAGCGGTGGCAACAAAGTGTGGACAGAGCTTGAGCAGCCACACCTACAGACTACGAAAAAAATACCTGAACCTTAAAAGTGCTAAAGGAGAGGAGTATGCTAGAAGCCACCCACCGCCTGAATGTGACCTCGAGAAATGGAAAAACTTGATTGACAAGAAGTGGAATGATACCAATTGGCTGGTAAACTTTTCTTATGTTTATTTATTGTTAACAATTACCTTGTCTTCCTAATATATATATATTTCTATTGGAACTTGCTCCTTGTAGAAGCAATCAAATGCTAACATTGACAATAGAAATCAATTGAAGACGAAGCATAGGTGTGGGTCAAAATCTCTCCCAGTTAGGGTACATGAGGCGATGGGTCTTCTTTAATTTTTTTTCCCTTTTTTTTTAAAGATGATTTTACCACCATCGTTCTTATTTTAACTTACTAGCTGAACAAAAAAAATCAGACAATTGCAAATGGGGGCCAACTGCCAGAGTTGCCATGTGTTTACAAATCTACACACTTTAATGATGTCACAAAGCAGTGGATTTCTCCGGAGTGCGAAAAGAATTATGTATGTATATTTACCTTTTGTATTAGGATGATTGCAATTTTAATTGTATCTTTATTCATTTTCTATATTTTTTTATTTTATAAAATGATAGGATAACATGATAAAGATCCAAGCTGAACATTGCTCCGAACCTGGTGTGGTTCCAATTACTCCAGAGGAGCTATCTGTGAGGTGCTGAAGCCAAGGTCGGGATATGTTAAAGGACTCGGGTTTAGGCGTTCCTTCTCTGTCAGGACTTCCAGTGCTTCGACTGACAGTGACATAAAGAGGAAATTCAAGAGCAAAAGGAGGAAATTCAGTCACAAAAAGAGGAAATTCAGTCACATAAAGAGGAAATTACAGCACAAAACATGAAATTCAAGTACAAAAAGAGGAAATTCAAGCACAAAATAAAGAGATAGGGAAGATGAATGGGTCAATTGACGAGCATTTTGAGATCACATGAAGCATCATGGAGTTTCTTAAGAAGCAAGGTTTCGAAGGACAATTTAGAGGATGAGGTATCCCATGAACTCGTACATCGCCTTTTTGGTAAGTCTTGCTCGTTTTATCATTTTATTTTTCTCATGTTGGTTAGTATATACTAGTTAAAGTAAAGCAGTTTGACTACTTATTAACTAAGATTTAACAAGTTTGAAGATGTATTTAATGAAAATAGATTCATTATCAAAATTCTTACTTAGCATGACCCTAGTTAAAATACACACTAACTGAAGTAGAGACAAAACTATGTGTTTACTTTTTTGTGTACTTTTGCTAGGCAGTGTTGGGAGTTGCTCTAAGTTAGTGATGTGATTAATAATAGGTGTCTCTCTGATTGAGTTTTTTATAGTAGTAGAAATGAATAAACATTTATTGAGTCTCAGGTAGTGGGTTGGTCAAGTTTGTATATCACTTTATGATTGCTGCTGTTTTTTATTTGCTTTAATTATTCTTTTGGATTATATTGCTTTTTGGAACACCATGAAACAGCACTTGAACTCATTAAAAACACGTAACCAGATGTACTCTTTCTGTCTTTAATATCTCCGGCATAGTCGCTATTCGTAAACGCCAATAACTCACCATCTCCTCCTTTCTTATAATGAATTCCATAATTCATAGTCCCTTTTAAGTATCAAAGTGCTCTCTTAGCTGCCTGTAGATGAATTTCCATTAGTTTTTCCATATATGTACTTATGAGACAAGTAACAAACATCATGTCTGGTCTCGTGGCAGTGAGATACATTAAACTACCCACCAGCTGCTTGTAATACGTCTCATCAACTAAGTCTTCATTTCTGTCTGCTTATTTTGAAACCTGGAACTATGTTTTTCCCCAAAAGTCACCTTGCAATCGATTTTTCCCCAAAAGGTATGTTCATATGTTTTATCTATATACATATATTTTTTTTCAAAAAACAAGAAAATCATTAAGTTCATAGGAGAACAAATATCTTCATCTAGGATACATCTATCTCTTGGTTATGTGTCCCGAGATTTTAGTTGATTTGCTCTTATTCAACATCTCTCGGCAAAAAACTAAAGTTTTCTTATGTCAAGTAGCAAGAGGAAGAAATTATGTTTATAACCAAATTGCCCTTACAGTTTCTATGCAAAGTTAATATTTCTATAGCTGTTGAACAATGTGAATTACAATTCATAGGATAGTATCAAAGAAAGTAACTTTTAAAGATGAAAATGTTTACAGATCTTTAGCATTTTAAAAATGGTAATTTTATGAAAAAAAAATTTAATCATTGTTACAACATTATGTTAATAGCATCATAATTCAGAGCAGTATAAAATGTTTACTCAATCATTGGAACTCTTGATACGATAAGTAATTTAAAAGTAAATTATGGGGTTTCTCAAATTAAGATTAATGCTAATCCTATTGTCAGTGCCATTTCAGATGTAGAAAAACTGAAGTCAATTCTAAAAGGTTGGCAAGTAGGCCCTAATTCGCGCGCCGAGGGGGGGTTTGTTGGTGTTGCTTCCTATTGCTTCCATCTTGGTGACCAGAAAGTTTTCATTACAAAAAAACCATCTTCTAGTGCTAGTTTTTTAGGTAAATGAGATGGTAACGGGTGGGGACTGGAACAGGATTAAGCTTGTAAACACGTAGACTAGTGTTTGCTGTCAATCCCAATCAACCCAGCTCTACTTGACTAAGCTCTTTGCTTTACTTTTTTCGGGTCCAAAATTTTCAGTTGAAGCAAATGGTGTAGTTAAGAATGCCTCAGCAAAGGCCAACAAACATAAATATAGGAATTAAACTTGCCAATTTGTTTGTATTTTACACTAGATTGGGTTAGTAAAGATTTCCGGCTCATAAATTAAGATTGAGAAGCGCAACAGAAATTTACAAAAATAGTAGTATCTTTTCATGTTTTTCTTTTCCAATCCATTTAAGTATATTAAAATTTCTGCGATACCTATAGTTGTTTCCTGGACTTTCATACCTCTCCATCTCCTTTCTCCGCGTCCATTCCTGCAAGTAATACCCATGTCCAACAACACAAGTAGTAATCCTTTCTTTGGGGTTCTCTAATCCCAACTTTTTGTTAAAAATGCATGCACTGTAAACATGAGGTTTGCTTTTCATATTTCATATAAGTTTTGGCTGAAATGCATCCATCATTATCAACTTTGTTGTAATGACTAGGACTGAGGGGTTTGTTTTACTTTATACATGGATGCAAATTGGCATAAATAAGAAGGCATTGAGGGGCTTCAATGGTACAACCCAAAAGTCTTACAAGGTTCCTGTGTTGTCTTACAAGGTTCTTGTGTTGAATTCCACTGATCAAATTTACCTCATTGAAAAAGTCATCGGCCCATTGTCGTGAATCAAATGTACTTAATGCTACGTTATATTTTGGAGCAATTATGTATATTCTACCATTAGTGATAGTGATATATGGTATTCTTGCGATCTTTTGTCATCTTATGTTTTCCGTGTTGCTTTATCATCAAGGATCACCTCAACTCTTTGAAGTTTTGAATTGTTTTATGCATTTCTACTAAATTGGTTTATAAAATAAAATTATTCATATATGAGTTTAGATGTAATTGATAATATATTAATGTTTGCCTTGTTTATTTTCTTTGCAGATTGATTTTGATGACGTTCAGAAGCATACTTGCAAATGAAGATCAACTGTTGAATTTTTTTTCCTAAACTGATGCGTAGTTGTTGTTGCAAATCAAGATTGAGTGGTGATTTTTTTTTTTTTTTTTATGGACTCCACGTTAGTTCATTTTGGGATTTGCTTTGATGGTTTTTTTGTGATACTTAACGGATTATTATTAAAGTTGTTTGATGAACATATTTTGATTTATAATATAAATCGTTTAGTGAATTTTTTTGTGGAGTGATGTATAATAGCTAGTGGATTTCTTAGTATAATTAAAAGGCTATTGGGATATGAGAAAGGATATTTGTGAAATAATAATTTAAATTGAATATAAAATATGGAACAAGTTTTGTGACGAATTTTTTCGTCATTTGTACTTGTTATTATGACAAAGTGATTATTCGTCACTAATAAACTTTTTTTGTGACAAAATTTACTGCAGTTTATATATGAAAGTTTTTATTTATTTTGTTGTTTGGTGACTAAAAATTTTGTCACGTATATATATATTTGTGACGAAATATATTTCGTCACCCATGTATGACTTTTGAAAACGAAAAATTTCGTCACCTTTACATCTTATTGTGACGAAATTATTTCCTCATCAATAATCAACATGCGTGACAAATTTATTCGTCAACTAAAATTATAAATATGGTACTGAACAACTATTTGGTGACAAAAATGAGAATCTTTTGCGACAAAATGTTGTTTTATTGGTGACAAAAAATTATGACTTTTGAAGACAAAAAATTTCGTTACATCTTATTGTGACGAAATTATTTCCTCATCAATGATCAACATGCATGACAAATTTATTCGTCAACAAAAGTCATAAATATGGTACTGAAGAACTATTTGGTGACGAAAATGAGAATTTTTGGCGACAAAATGTTGTTTTATTGGTGACAAAAAATTTCGTCACTAAAGTAATTTCATTGGTGACGGAATTATTTTTCGTCACGGTGATTTTTAGTGACAAACATTCAATGATGAAACTGGTGACGAAAATATTTCCTTACAAATATCTATAGTGACAAAATTAGCTCTTTGGAGACAAAAAAATTTCGTCATTCAAGACCCAACTTGTTGGAGTGATTGATGGTTTTGACAAACCAACTTCCAGGTGTTAATCACCATATGGCATATTGTAACGCCCGGCTACTTGTTCTGCTTTATATGCCTAAGATCACCCATGCAAATTTTCGATATGGGACAGGGTGTTATGAACTCCGCCACTTTTAAATCCTTGCATCTTTGCGAGGATCCATAATCAATTAGAATACCATGCCAAGCTCATGGCTAGTCCAGAATAAGTGGCCTACATGGTTGTGGCCACACAAGAGTCCATAATCAATCAGAATACCATAACAAACACGTGGCCAGCTCAGAAGCCCACATGGTTGTGTACATAAGTCGGCTATGATACCATTTGTAACACCCCACTATTTGTTGGCCCAAATAACTTGTGAGTCTACCAACATGACCCAAAAGCTTAAGATCAAGTTACTTAGTAGCAAAGAAGCGATGCTTTATATGCCCAAGATCACCCATGCAAACTTCCAATATGGGACGGGGTGTTACACATATTACACGCCATCATTTGGACCCACCTAAAAGAAATCTAGGTCTCACTTTTCTTTTGGCTTAAACTTAGCCAAAACTATGGGTCAAAACTTGATTTTTTTCGATAATCCCCCACATGAATGAAATTGACAAGATCCAAACAAAACACTGATTTGCGGAGAGAGTATAATAGGGAACTACACTGCATAGGATAGGTAGCTTTCGGCCTTGAACTTTTCCTTGTGAAAGCCTATTGGATTTACTAGACGATCAGTGGACTGAAAAGCCTTGAACTGTCTACCGTTGGTGTAAACCTAGACAATAGACTACACATAGAGCAACTTTGACATAGTTTGAGGTTCTCACTATTGTGTTCATTTTGGCCTTGAACAACCCCTGGTTTCATTGAGTGCTTTCGAGAATCATGCCTAATTAATTCTCACAGAAGCGGCCCTACCTCACAGTCACACATGTGGTTCTTATAATGAGTATCCTCTGTACTCCTCTTAGATTTTCGAATCTCAAGAGATAGGTAATCATTAAAAGCATAGCTTACCATGGTTTCTACTGCATACAACATATGTTGGTGTTTATTACTATCTCATCCTAAGAATGGGTTTGCAGTAAGACTCCCTACTGATTTCTGTGAGCCACGCATAATTTAGTTTTCCTTATTGTACCTAATTCTTTGGATCTCTAGTCAGCATAGGTTGGGTTACTATTACGATGACTCTGATGTAATAGGCTTTAGTCCCATTCCTTTTGATAAATTATACACATGCTCTTTTGATAGCCCTTTTGTGAATGGATTTGCTAGATTATCCTTGGGCTTCACATATTCTATAGAAATTATTCCACTTGAGAGCAAGTATTTAATGGTATTATGTCTATGATGGATGTGTCAAGACTTACCATTATATAAATAACTCCGTGCTTTGCCCATTGCTGGCATACTATCACAATGTATACAAATGGCAGGCACAAGTTTAGGCCATATCAGAATGTCCTTCAAGAATTGTCGAAGCCATTTTGCTTCTTCTCCAACTTTATCTACAGTGATCAATTCTGATTCTATTATTGACCTAGCAATGCACATTTGTTTGGATGATTTCTAAGACACTGCTGCACCTCCTAGGACAAAAACATAAGTAGTAGTGGATTTTGAATCTGTAGTATCTGATATCCAATTTGCATCACAATACCGTTCAAGTACTACAGGATACCTTGTACAGTGCAACCCATAACTTTGGGAATACCTTAGATATCTAAGTAACTCTGTCACGGCTTTCTAATGATCTGGTCATGGGTTGCTTGTGTATCTACTTAACTTGTTTACTGCATATGCTAAATCAAGACAACTATAGTTCATTAGATACATCAACCTTCGAACTATTTGGGCATATCTCAATTGTGATATCCTTTCTCCTTTTTCTTTGATTAATGAGACCTATGTCTATAGGTGTTCTAGTGATCTTGTCATCTTCCTTGCCAAATTTATCAAGAATCTTCTCAATGTAATGAGATTGAGATATGACACAACCGTTAGATGTTCTAGTTATTTTCATATCTAGTATAACATCTACAATTCCCATGTCTTTCATGTCAAACCTTTTGCTTAACATGTTTTTAGCTGCCTTTATCATCTCATTATTATTGCCAATGATCAACATATCATCTACATAAAGACAAACAATAACATATCCTTTGTTAGTGTCTTTAATGTAGACGCATTTATTACATTCATTGATTCTAAAACCATTTAGCATCATTACAGTGTCAAATTTTGATGCCATTGTTTAGGTGCTTGTTTCAAACCATACAATGATTTGACTAATTTACATACCTTCTTTTCTTGGCCTGGAACTGTAAACCTTTCAGGTTGTTCTATGTAGATTTCTTCTTCTAATTCACCATTTAAAAATGCCGTTTTGATATCTATTTGGTGAATTGCAAGATTATGCAAGGCTACAATAGCAATCAACATTCGAATGGAAGCTATTCTGGTAACAGGTGAATAGGTATCAAAATAATCCATTCCTTCCTTTTGTCTATACCTTTTGGCAACAAGCCTAGCCATGTATTTATTGATTGTTCCATCTGCTTTCATTTTCCTTTTCAAAAATCCACTTGTATCCTAAAGATTTACAACTTGGTGGAAGATCTACCAAAATCCAAGTATTATTTTGCAGTATGGAATCAATTTCACTATTGACTGCTTCTAGGGCTACAAATGAGCTGAGTCGAGTCAAGTTTCACTATGTTCGAGCTCGGCTCAATTTATTTGCAAGGTGCTTGAGCTCGGCTTGAGCTCAAAACGAGCTACAATATTTATACTCGAGCTCGACTCATCCAAAATTTATGTAACTCAAGCTCAGCTCATGATGGCTCGATGGCCGAGAGAGAACCATGGAAAATAGTAACCCTCTGCACTTATATAGAAATTTCCCCACCTTAAAATGTAATGTGCAGCCGATGTGGGACTTTCAACAAAAGCACCAAATGCGTCGTTTGGCACAGCATGTTATTATAGTCTTTCAATCCCACATCGCTGAAGAGAGGAAACGCACAAAGTCCTAATGCTTATAAAATAGTGAGTTGTTGACAGCTACAACACTAGTCAAAGAAAAGAAAACAAAAGCAAAGCCTTCAAACTTAGAAGGATTATTTTTTAGTGAAATAATCATGATCATTATTAATGGTCAAGTTAAAATATTTTAACAAATACAAATATAATATATATATATTATATAATAAAATACACAGGTCTATATATATATGTGTTTTCCGATTACTTCCAGTAACCAATTGTAAGTTAATTTTAATTTATTGTGAGCTTATTTTACTTATCTGTTTTTATTCATTTAATTGTAGTTTTTATGTTTATTTAATGTTATTTCTATTTAATTTATATATACATATATATAAATATAAATATAAGTACAAGTAAAAATTAAATAATAATACTATATATATATAATTTTGAGCTTACGAGTTTATTTGAGCCAAGTAATATTTAGCTTGAGATTGGCTCCTTTATTAATCGAGCTTGAAGTTTAAGCTCAAACTCGTTTATTTAGTTAGCTAACCAAGTTTGAACGAGCCTTAACAAGCCGAACTCAAGTTTGTTCATGAACAACTCAATTCATTTGCAGCCCTAACTTCTTCTTTCCACAATGTTGCTTCTGGTGAAGATATCACTTCTTTAAAGCTTTGTGGTTCAATTTCTAACAAAAAAGTCAAAAAATCTGGACCAAATATTTTCTCTATTCTAGCACATTTACTACGTCTAGGTTCTTTTTTTTCTTTATCATTTTGATTCAGACTACTACTTGTAGTAGATTCAATTGGTCTCTTGAGAGTATTCAACTCTTTTTCCTTGTAAGGAAAGACTTCCTCAAAGAATGATGCATTTTTTGATTCAATAATAGTATTGACATGTATATCGGAATTATTTGTTTTATGAATTAAAAATTGGTACGCATTACTATTAAGTACATACCTGATAAATACACAATCATTTGTCTTTTGTCCTATCTTTTCCTTTTTTGGGATAGGAATCTCCACTTTGGCAAGTCGCCCCCACTTTTTTAAGAAATTGTAGGTAGACGCTCTACCTTTCCATTGTTCATGTGGTGTCTTTCCAATTTTCATATGGAGTATCTTATTTAAGATATGATTTGCAAACAATATTGCATTCCCTCACAAATTCTAGGATAACTTAGAACTAATCAACATAGCATTCATCATCTCTTTAAGAGTTCTATTTTTTTGTTCAGCCACACCATTTGACTAAGGTGAATAAGGTGCAGTAAGTTGGTGTATAATACCATGTTGAAAACAAAAGTCAACAAATGGTGCTATATATTCACCACCTCTATCACTTCTAAGAATCTTAATTTTTCCGCTAAGTTGATTTTCAACCTCACTTTTATAACGAATGAACATTTCTAGTGCTTCATCCTTATTGTTTATCAAGTATACATAACAATATCTTGTACAATCATCAATAAAAGTGATAAAATAATTTTTATCCCCTCTAGTTTGCAAATATTTAATATCACATATATCGCTATGAATTAAATCTAGAGGTTCAGTGTTTCTTTCTATCAAATGGAAAAAGAAAAAACTCCTTGTTAATTTTGCTTCAATGCAAATCTCACACTTATAACTAGGATCAATATTAAATTTAGGGAAACATTCTAAATTAATCATTTTACTAAGAAAATAAAAATATACATGTCCTAATCTATCATGCCACATATTTGAAAAATCAACAATATAAGCAAAAGATGTGATATTATTATTAAGAGCAATTTTAGGTACAATAGTCTTTACATTCATCTTGAACAGACCATCGTTCAGATAACCCATCCCTACGTAGACCCCACTCTTATTGAGTACAAACTTATCAGACTCAAAAACCAACCTAAATCCATTTTCACTCAACAAAGACCATGTCACAAGATTCTTCTAAATTTCTAGCACATGTAGTACATTGTTGCGGGTGAGCTCTTTACTTGAAGTCATTTTTAGAATCACCTTTCCTTGTCCTTAAACTTTGGAAGTCGAGGAGTTTCCCATGAAAAGTTACTCTCCATTATTGTCTGAGCAAATGTGGCATGTGGCTCGAGGGTCCACCAACCATTCTTTAGGATTCCAACCAAATTTGCTTCAGACACTATTGCGGAGGGATTGATGGCATCAACACCATAGGTGATAGTGTCTACTTCAGTTATGTTGGCATGATTACCGATATTCTTCCCTTGCTTCTTTCCTTTATGTGACTTTCCTTTATTCTTTGGTTGGCCACGCCAATCAATAGCACGATGTCTAGTTTTGCCACAGTTGTAGCATAGCCCTTTGAACTTTTGGATTTTGCCACCACTCTTAGGATCGTCATTAGAATATTTTCTATTTTTTCAACTTTGTTCTTGTTCCACTATATTAGCCTTGGATTCCATGTAGTGATTGCCACTTTTGTTTTCAAAGCCTCAGTTGTCTTCCTCAATTCTAATATGCACAATCAAATCTTCAAGATTCATCTCCTTGCATTTCTTTTTCAAATAGTACTTCAAATCCTTCCGAGCGGGTGGCAATTTTTCAATGATTGCAGTCACTTGAAAAGATTCCCCATGCATCATCCCTCCAGCAAGAATATCATGGAGAATAACTTGGAGTTCTTGGATTTGATTAATCACGGTCATGGAATCCACCATCTTGAAATCTAGGAATCTGCCGACAATGTATTTCTTCATTTTGAGATCTTCTGATTTGTATTTTTTATCCAAGCTTTCTAGAAGTTCTTTTGTGGTCCTCTTTGGACTACAATAAACATTATATAGTGCATTGTCCAAACCATTGAGGATATAATTTCTGCACAGAAAATCCCCTTGATTCCAAGTTTTTGCAACAATGAGAACTTGACGGTTTGTTTCATCTTCCTTCACTTTTGCAGGTTCTTCATGACGGAATCGAGCCAAGTTCAAAGTAGTGAGATAAAAAAGCATCTTTGGCTGCCAATGTTTGAAGTCACTACCATTGAACTATCGGGTTTCTCTCCATGATTAACCAGAACCGTTCTATGGACGGTAGGAAGCATGACAGAAGGAGGAGTCAGGACAGCATTAACATTGACAGTACTCAAACAATTTTCTTTAGTAGTCATCTTTTCTAATTACACAAATTAGAAATAGGATGAATACACACAAAAAGATTGACAAAATAATTATGTCTTAAGATTGTTCAACAATCTCAAGTGTAAATTAAAAATAAGAAGATATAAAATTCTAGAATAAACAGATTAGTCTAGAACCAAAATAAATAATTATAGAAAATAAAATATCACAAACTTACAGTAACGAAGAATTTCAGAGAATTAAATCGATTGAGTCTAATGTTTAACACTATCTCCTTGAGATAGAATTCGCCCTCGCATTGGTGCCTTCGAGTATTTATAGTGTCCGTCTCCCAAGATACAATGATCAAACTCTCACCGAAGTAGTACAACCACGGTGAGCCTGACAAACCAAACTATGTTTATATCTCTTTTTGACGGAATATAGTAACAGATGTGAAGAAAATAAGAAGAAAGGAAGAGCGAAATTGATGTGCCTAGAATGGCAAAATGAGGGACTATTTATAGAGTGTACGATGACTGTTTGGTGAGGGTTGCATCCCTTCATAAAACAGTAGAAACAAGGAAGAAGAAGGTGAACAGAGGCACTGGTTCGGGAAAGACAAAAGTGCAAGATTTTGGAAAACGTTGGGGTCGTTTTAGAAATATTTTGAATTTGAATTTCAAAACTAAATTTTCTCGCAAGATTTGGACAAAAAATTCAAATGAATTTGGCTCAAAAGGATAAAACCTGAACCTGAGCACAGCCATCGGCGCGTGTGTGGGATTTTTGGGATAAACCCACTTGTCCATAGTCTTGGGTCCAAGTCCAAGCCCAAGCCCAACCCATCCATAAAATCCTCCCTCACAAAACTTGGGTGATCTTTGGGGCCCAAACCCAAATGGCAACTTGGTCTATATAAATTATGGTGGTTAAAAATTGAACCACTTAGACTGCGATGTTGACGCAATGGAGATAGTTTGATTCCTGACCTGAAAAACACTTAGATAAAGGTAAATGGGAGTGGCTGGAGCAGCCTGGGGACCCTCCGATACCTAAGTCAATGACAGAGGTATATAAAGGTGCAAGATTATCCTAGTAGGGTTCAGGTAGAAGTGTTTTCATACCTCCATTGTGCTAATTGCTTTCCTTTTTATAGTTTGCTCCTACTAGCCATTGTGTGCAGTTAGGCTTTCCCCCACTCGTCACGTCAACCCCCTTTTCTTAGGGATTATGTTCTACCATGTGTGGATTTCTAGAAGTTGGTTAAGCCTAAAATAAAGGGATGTGGGTTGATTGGGTCTGCGCCCTTCTTGGGCGTGCTTTCTCTCACCTTTCTCCTGTTCTAAAACTCCTTTGGCCTAGTCTGGTCCTGGGCTGCCAGGCTAGACTCAAACTATCTTGGGCTAATCTTTCATTTTGCTGGCGATATTGTCTTCCTGTTGGCAGCCCAGGAATTCTAGTCCTGCCCTATGTTGATTCGTTTTTAGCCTTCCATAACTGATCTCCAACTCTGGCTTTTTCTTTTTCTTTTTCTTTTTTTTCTGGGCTGAAAAAGGAATTAGAGTTTTCATTATAATTGCAGGGTTTTTTTCCCGTAATCCTAGGGCTTCGTGTTTATCGTTTCCATTTTCAAACGGCGTGATGTCCCTTCGCCTGTTGCAATGCCTCTATTCCATAACACGTGGCCTTACACCATAAGTCTCAAACTGACACATCTGTCATACTAAGTGACGGGCACATCCATCCAAAATTGTTCCTGGCATTATAAATTTCCCATGAAAGTCCTTCATTCTTTAATACTCACTAGTTTCTTTTGGAAAAAAGTAAGAGAGAAGATTCCAGCTATAGCGCTTTTAGTTTGATGATTTTCCGTTCCAATCTTTCTTTAGTTGTTTGTAAGTCTCCCTCTTTCTCTCCCATTTCTTGATTTTGTTCATTTTATGGTCTTATGGGCAAGTATCGCATCCTTCTAGAATCCCCTTTCTCATTGGCCGTCTTTTGCAAGCGATTTGGCATTCCAGATGATGTCCATATTCGTTCGCAAAAGGATGCCGACCACCTTGAGGGTGGCCCAGATTACACTTGCATGCCCCTTGTCGCCATTACTAAGGGAGGGGTAAGGTTTCCCCTAAACCCACTTTTTAGAGAGTGCATGTGTTCTTGGTCCCTTGCCTCCATTCAACTCTTTGCTAATATGTACATAGTTGTGAATGAGGTTTTTAATTGAACTGAGCTCAGGGCACCCACCTTAGTTTGATAGAGATTTTGTCCATTTATGTATTTAAAGCCTACAATTCCAAGGCCCCAATTGAGGACCTTAAGTATCATTTAAGGCCAAAAAGTGCCTCAAAGAAACTTATCACCCTTCTTCCCAAAACCAACAAGGACCTAGAGGAGGATATTTTGACGATTTCTGGGAACTGGGAATTTGAGAGCTCTCCCCATACCTGGTCTGTACCTAATGCCTTCAGAAGAGTAGATCCTTTCCGTTCTATATTCCTTTTTTTTCCTTTGAATTTGTATGGCTGACTTGTTCTTTAATTGTTCACCTCTTTTTGCCAGATCCCAGTATCAACATAATGAAACACCATCGTATATACATCGTTCATCAAGAGGAACTAGAGAAGATCTAGAACGTTCTTGAAGAGGAAAAGTCTGCTCCCAAACTTTTGGGCTTTGAATCCTCTGCATCCCATCTAAAAGATGAGAAATGATCGTCCCAAGCTTTTTCAGAACAACAGGAAAGCTCCACTAGTGGCCTTGCCAAAAGAATTTATGATCCTATCATTGATCTTATTAACCTATCCATAGACGTAGAGGTTGAGGATTTGGATGGTACCCTCATGTGACGTTCTTCAAGAATTGCGAAAACCACTACCCCTCCATCCATCAAGAAGAAGAGGAAATTGCAGAAAGGCGTAGAACTCCTAGCGGTGAAGCAGGAAGTAGGAGCCACGCTTTTTGCTGCCGCTGCTGCTACTGTCACACCCCGTATTTTATTACCCGAATAACCTTACCAATATTCATTAATTAAGCCCATTTACAAATAACATTTCATCCTTGGATGAAATGATGAATAATTAAATATACATATTCCCTCTCGTTATACAACAATGACATTTACATACAAATAAAAGAAATGCCATGAGGCTTACAATAAAAGAGAGGACACTACTCTTTACAAAAAAATAGCAGTCAATCAAACAACAAATGAAGTAGTACAATCCATCACTACATTACACTTATGAAATGGTAAAAACCATTATTTGATCTTCAAATCCGAAATTGTAGACGTGTACAGGTAGGGGGTGAGCAACCACAAGCTCACCAAGCAATCTCATATTAAAACATTAGAAGATATACATGTACCAAAATACTCGTACATATACGTGAAATCATATCACGTCAAAGCCATATGATTTTATTACATAATCTCTTAAATCCAATTTATTTAATTAACTACAAGAAGTTAACTTAAATAAATAAACATGTTTCAATAGCAACAGGGCATCCTTTTCAATTCATTCAATTATCTCATTATCAATTGAATCAAATAATTAAACAATTCATCAAATCCTTTTTATACAGTCTTATGAGATGAATGCATATGCCATGTCATGCTCAAAATATTTTTATCATCTTTTGAAAATCTTACGCACAATGCCATTTTAAAAATACATTAATCCAACAATTTCAATAAAATTCCATATATGGTAAATACGACTCAGGTAATCCCTAGGCTGGTGTCTGTAAGTAGACTATATAAGTACTACCAATTTGTCATTTTTACCAGTATTAACTGGAAGGCTCGACAACTATAATCTGTCATTTTTACCAGTATTAACTGGAAGGCTCGAAACCTATCCGCGTGGGTTTCTAGTCTTTCACCACGGACACTCAGGCCAACTTAACCAATACCAACTACACCCCCTATCCAGACTTACCAACGTATTTACCAAAAACAAAACAATAGATCTTTTTTTATAAAATAATTTCTCTTTTAAAACCATAACCTTCCAATGCAAGATTAAAAATCAATTTCAATAGTGGTTCGATAAAATGATAATGCAAAATGTACAATCCTTCATATGATTCCATTTCCAATTTCCTCCACACAATTCTCCATTGTGATCAATTTCCATATCCCTATCAATGTAATATCATGATACAATCCCAAGAGATAATATAACAATGCCAATGTTCTTGTATTTACCACATGTAAATCAACAAATTCTAACTTAGTCTTTTCAAGACAATTCAACAACATTCCTTATATAAAACAAACTTCCAAAGTCAAACATTTTCTTACCTTTCCAAAAATTTCCTCATTTAAATACCAACGTAGCAATCCCCTACTAGTTATCAAAACTAAAACTTCTAAGCAATAGGTTCATAAATAGCAATAACATATGACACCAAAGTGGGTTTAAGTTTTCATCGATTTCTAACTCATATACTTTATCAATGAAATGTAATTACAATCTTTTCAAAACTCATCCCCATTCCAAACATTAAATAGAATCAAATTCTTATTTTTCTCATGCAAGTGAAATCTCGAGATCTTCAAGTTCAATCATAATTCTCAATAAGCATAAGTGAATATTCTAACATTTGATCAATTATATCAAAATTTTCTCTTGACTATAAATATAAAATATAACGTGAGTGTTCACTTTCTGATTATCAACATCAACCGCATCAAATTAAACCAAGGAAAAATAAATAAATAAATAAAAGTTTTGATAACTCATTCTTGTTTTAATCCAATTCATCCATTTGCTCCAAACGAGCTAAAATCATATTCTTTTCCTTTATTGTCAAAATCTGCCAAAACAATTCGAATATCTCATATATGAATTTTAGGTATTATTATGATAACATAACTCAACTAGTAAAACTATGGACCAAATACCATATCACATGAACTTAATCTCGCTTAATTTCCCCAAATCTCATTCTTGGCCAACATCATCACTTTAATCTCATAATATAAAAAGTTGGGAATTTAAATCCAATAACACCCCTGTAATTACGAAGGATTTTAAATATTAACCAAACTAATTTAATTCATCAAATTAGTAAATCTATTAAGTTCACCATCTTCCAAATTAATAACACTAAACATAAATTCACATGACTCATCACTCAAAATACTCCCACATTTCATGCCTAGCCACTTTTCTCAAATCTCTACAAACCACAATTTCATAACTTTTTTAAAATTAATAAATTAACATTTACAAAAAAACATGAATATCACACTTTTAGAGTCTTAAATCCCAAAATCATTCTATAATCTCAACTTAACAATTCACACCATATTCATCTATATCAATTTATTTTTCTTCTCAAAAATAAATTCCAAAACTCAAAGATGAGATAAATATTTCAACATTATTTTCCCAAAATAAATTATCTGACCATAATATGAGGTAGATACAACTCATACAACTATTTATTTTATTTTATTTTTGGATTTTTAACAAGTATTTCCAACACAAGATGATTTTTCCAAATCAATTTCAAAATAACAATATTCTTAACATTTCAACATAATTTCTCTTCCAAAATTTACCAAACAAAAATCTGAAAAATATATATATATGTAATGCCTCCTATGAATATATATTTTCTCAAAATAACCCTAACATATTTTTAATGTAATAATATGAAAAAAGTCTCTACCTTAAATAATGAAGAAGAGCGGATATGGAAAGCAAATCTTTCTCGATCATGAATTTGAGACTACCATCGCAAAGAGTACGACGAGCTCCCCAACTTTCATTTACAACACTTTTGCAAAATCTCACTCTAAAGACTCACACTCTAAGCTCAAAGATTGAGCATTCATGGGGGAAAGAGACGAAGCAGTGAGGCAGGGGAGGGAAGACTATAGCAATCCCGGTTATCCCTTTACTGTTCTGTTATTTCTCGGACGCGGTTCTGTGGAGTTGGTAGTTGTACCTATCGTGTTGTCAACCTTTAAACTCTTTTGTTTGAGTTTTAGAATGTGTTGGGCTCGGTTGTTTCAGGTTGGTAGAGCTTTAGCTCCCATTGTTGTTGCCCAGTTTTTGAATGGTTCGCTCGAGCGGGTCTTCTTGCGCTCGAGCGGGGTTTTCACAGTTTCAGTATTTCGTGCCTCTGCAAAACTTCTGCAGATGTGTTTTCTACGCTCGAGCTGGTTTCTTGTGCTCGAGCGGGCTTGGTAGCGCTCGAGCGGGTAGTACCCTTTTGGTGTAAGTTCTGGGAGGGGGAAATCTACGCTCGAGCGGACTGGTTTTCACGCTCGAGCGGATGTGCTTTATTCTTGTGTCTTGGCGCTCGAGCGGGCCTTTTTGCGCTCGAGCGGACCTAGTTTTTGTTCTTGACGCTCGAGCGTTGTGTTCTCCGCTCGAGTGGGAGAGTCGTATATCAGTTGACAGCTAGGCTGTTTTAAATCACTTTTTACATCCACACTCTCTCTCTTACTTTTCTAAGACCCATTTTTGAGAGCTCCTCTCTCTAGAATCTCTCTTCTCTCTAGGGTTTGATCTAGCTAGGGTGTTCTCCTTATCTTTGGTCTTTTTAAAAGTTGGGTTGATCATCGAGGGCTATCTTTTGATCCGAAAATCTTGGTCTTTGGAGCACTTTGGTTTTGGTCTCTCCTCCATCCGAGCTCTAACTTCGAGGTAGGGATATCCTACTCTTCCTTATGGATTTTGTCTTTAAATTTTAGCATTTTGATATGTTGGGTGTTGTTGGGTAGATTTGAGAAAGTTTGGGTCTTTTGTGTAATTTTACAAAAGTTGGGGTTTTGTTTGAAATAGACCTATATGCAAGTTTGGTATGAAAGAAAATGAGTTGGATGATGGATCGTGGATGAAAATGAGACCTTAGAGTTGTTTTGTTAATTGAGGTAATTTGCCGTAATTGTTTAATTAATTAATGTATATAATTGATTAAAGGAAATGAGGAATCGAATTGGAAATTTTGAAATTGGGAATGTATGGGACTAAAGGGTGTAGTTAAATCATTTATTGCTCACCTAATTGGAATGTTGATATATTATCCATTTGTGCATTTATTTCCTGTTTAGAAATAATTGCTTTGGGCTACCGGTGGAGGGTAGTATTGATTGTTGTAGACAATGCATGATGATTAGGCAAACTAAAACTAATTAATCGGATGTGTCATAGAGTATGACGGTTGATAGAATACATTAACTTTATGTGTTGATTGATTGTGTATATGACCAATGTGTTTATATGCATTATGTGAAGAGGGTTGATAGAACACATTAACTTTATGTATTGATCGATTATGTATATGATTCTGTGTTTATATGCATTGCTTGTGTATGGGAGGAGATGGGGGATGTACTCCACGATTTAGGGGAAGATGGGGGATGTACCTCTAAACCGGTTAATGGTTTAGGGGAAGATGGGGGATGTACCTCTAAACTGGTTAATGGTCAAGGAAAGATGGGGGATGGACCCAGGGATGCAGCTCATATGCTCTCCCATTGAAGTATTGATATAGCTCATATGCTTATCTATTGGAATGTTGATATAGCTCATATGCTTATCTGTTGTAGTATTGATGTAGCTCATATGCTTATCTGTTGTAGTAGTGATATAGCTCATATGCTTATCTATTGAAAAGTTTGTTTCATTTGATATAGCACTAAAATGTATATCATCATCGTTTGTGAAGTATGGAAGTAGTTTATGTGTTATTGATACAACACCAAAATGTGTATCCACCGTGAATTTCGAAAGTGTTCTAGTGAGGAACTATAATCTCATCAAAATGTTTTGGCCAGAGTAGTGAGCCTTGTTTTCAAACTCAAAGTTGAATAAGAAATGGAAAGTGAATTGTAACATAGACTAGGCTGTCATGGAATTGAAATAAGATGTAAATGAAAGTGTAAGTATCGACCATCTATCAGTTGCTAATCTTTTAGTCATTGTTCATAGTTGGTTTAGTATATCTCTGCTGGGCTGTGGCTCACCTTATATGGGAACATCATTTTCAGGTACAGGTAGCATGCCACCTCCAAGGACATAGCTTGGGAGGCTAGAGGCGGACACACTTTTGTTGTCTTATTTCTTTTTGATGTATTACATGTAAATTCAAGCCAAGGGCTTAATATGTAATTGAGTTAGTACTCTCTTTTGTAACCAAGTGTTAACTTGGAAAGCTGTAAGCCCGTAGGGCATTTACTTTTGTTGTTAACATGTAATACTTTTGTAATGAAGTACTCTGATGAATTGAAGAATGTGGATCTTTTGTATATAAATGTATGATCGTATTGATGGGTTTAATGTTGTTATTTTGAGGGCGTTACAACTTGGTATCAGAGCTTACCGCGTTCGAATACTTTGGGTACATGGGAAGTGATTAGGATCACAATGGGTTTGTCTCGCTTGATAGAGACTTAGATGTAGTGTCATATGCTATGTGCTTAATTGATAACATGCTTATGTGACTATGTGGGTATGGGATTTAGTTTCTAGGATGTTGATTAGATCCTTGGGTTTTTGGGAGTCCTGTTGGAAAGGCACTTGATCAATGTTGTTTCTGACCGGAACTCTAGCAACGCCTCGGGACTATCATTATCCGAAAATGAAATTCGTAAATGCTTATGTGTTTATGTGCTTACGTGGAGTGAATTACAGTTGTCCATGTATTAGGACGTGAGTGTTTAGCTTCGGCACATGTATGAGTGTGCTAACGTGTCTCTGTTACTTTTACTAGGATGCCTAGGCGAGGAAGTTGTGATTTCCCTCCTTCCGCTCGGGAGGAGTTACGGAAACAGTTTGTGGAGTTACGCCAAGGTACTACACCTTTGGTGCGGTTCGAAAGATGGTTTGCTAACCTGTCGAGGTTTGCTCCAGAGTTGGTGGAGACGGAGGAATTGCGTTGTTTTGAGTTTGAGAGTAAGCTGCGTGACGACATCCGTGATAGGACTGCGGGGTCTTGGCATAGAAGTTATAGGGTGCTTGTTGAGGCGGCCACCCATGTAGAGGCTGCGGTGCTAGCAATGGGGCAGAGTGGGGAGGAAGCCATCTCGGCGACTCCTGTGACTCAGGGTGTTGGTAGGCCTTTTAAGAGGCAAAGGGATTTAAACTCGCAGCAGGGAGGTCGGGTTAGAACTACCCTTCCAGTGTCGGATTTGGGTTCGGGAGAACGTAAACAAAGGGGTGTCATTTGTTTCAGATGTGGTCTATTGGGCCACAAGGTTTCGGGTTGCCCACAGAGGAAGGGGGCAGGGTTAGCAGTTCAACCAGTAGTTGTACCACCAGGATCATCTAACCAGTCGGGTTTTGGACCGATCAAATGCTCAGTGGGGAGACAGTTGTTGGGGTCTTCATCAGCCCAGATTCCGAACCAGTCTCGTACTCAGGCACCGCCTACTTGTTGGATGTGTAATCAGCCGGGTCACATTCAACGTTTCTGTAGTCAGCCGGGGGCTTCTTTAGGGGTTTTACAACCTAGCCAGGCTCAGTTTCATTCGACTGGGCCGGAACAGTATCGTTTTGAGGGACTAGCAGGCCAAATTGTGAGGGCCTCAGTAGAGTCGAGTTCCCAAGCCCCAGTTGGGGAAGTTTGTAGTTGTTCCAGATGTGGCCAGTTGGGGCACATTAGTAGTTCTTGTCCGTGGCTAGTAAGCTCGTAGGTTATCTTATGCTTGAGGATGACCAACTTCGGCGGTCCAGCATGGAACGGTAGTGGTGGCGATACTGATGGGATGGTTGTGTTTTGACTAATCCGTTTTGTAATCAGTGGATTATTGTTTTGTGATCATTGGGTTCTATTGTGTAACCAATGTGTCTTGGGAAGGTTGAAACATCTAAACTGTTTGTTTATCTATATATATACATATATGCTTGGTTTGTTAATTTCCTCGGATTGGGTGGATTGGAGCATTGTGTAGCTTTAAAGTTTTATTGATGTGATAAGTTGCTGTAAGACCATAAAATTTTTGGTAAATGCATTCTTGTGCGTGTGTTTTGGTTTGGGAAAAGTGAGGGCCGTTGAGCCGTGTTTTCAAGTTTAGAAGGATCACTGAGGGACGCGTATCTTAATCAGAAGTGCAAGGGGGCGAGAACAGTTATACTTACCGGTGTTCGAAATTTCACTAGTGTTATCTAATTGATTTTATGTGGGTGAAAGTGATGTTAGTCTACTATCGCGGGAACTCCTCGAGAGGATGTGGAGTGTGAGATTAATACTAGATATAGTATGAAATTAACATGGTGTTTTGCAAGGGCATAGCGCATAATCTTGTTAGGATTAGACTTGTATTTTCGTGGTAGGTAACGTTGCCAAAATGGCATGTGGTATGATTGGTCATTCGATAGAGGGAGTGGTGGTCCCTATATAAGGGTGTGACTGTTAACATCGGGAGTGGTGCGTTATGAGCAGCTGGTGCTATATCTCGAGTAGTAGCTTATGGACACTTCCTAAGTTTCTGGACTTCCTTACTTTGACCGAAAGTGATAGGTTTGTACCTTAACACTGGTTAGGTCGGGAGGTGCTGTCGTGAGGATTGATTGGGTGTATAACCCGTAGTTTGGGTGTGAACCGTGAGTCGAGTCACCGTAGTAAGGTCTTTGCGGAAAAAGGTTTGGGGATATTAATGAGAGGGCTGGGGGTTTTTGCTCCTCTGGGAATTTAGAGTAGTGCATCTTTGAAAGCCTTGTCGACAACATGCGACAGTGTCGGGTTTGGTTCATGGTGGTTGTCTAGCAGTAACATTGGCTAGTGGTGTGGCACGGAGACTGGGTGTCTTGATGGTACTCTCGAGATGAGTGACAAGTAAGATGTAGAGTAACGAGTGGACCCTATTATTGGGGGACTCGGTCTGGGAGTGAGAGGGCTTGCAAAATAAGGAGGTTTTGCCTAGTACAGTTGAATGTGTTAGATGTGATGGTTTCAAGAGTTGCGCGGTGTTGGCAAGACTATGTGAGAATGCTCGAGGGAATGTGAAATTTGTATCTCGAGTTAGTGGGAATGGTACCTGTGTGTTGGTTCGTGTTTTGGACCTTGCTAGTTAGCGAGTCCGTGGTGACCCCATTGGTAGTATAGGTGTAGTGTAACGCCCTCAAAATTAACCCATTATATATATCATTGACATGCATTATTTAAAGAAGACAATTAATTAATTCATTCATCAGAGTATTACTAAATAAAGCATTACATGTAACATTGAATAAAATGCCTTACAGGCTTACATCTTTCCAAGCCAACACTTGGATACAAAAATATGAGTTCTAACTCAATACAAGAAAAGCCCTAGGCTTGAATGTTTACATGTAATAATAATTAAAGACAATTAACTAAAGGTAGTCTTCTTCAAACCAGAAGCCAAACCCTCCCAAGCTAAGTCCTTGGAGGTAGTTTATCACCTGAACCTGAAAATGATGTTCCCATAAAGGGTGAGCCACAGAATATCAATAAGCACACATATAGTGGTGCTAATGGAGTCCATCCCCTATCTCCTCCCAAACAGAATCCGGTTTAGAGGTCCATCCCCTATCTTCCCCTAAACCGTGGAGTACATCCCCTATCTCCTCCCAAACAATATGCATATGCAATGCTCAATTAATACATGTATTTTCTGTATTAATGCAATAGTCAAAATTTATGACTTAACCAATGTGATTAGTTTCAGTTATTCCTAATCCACCTGCAATGTCTACAACAATCACGACTATCCTCCACCGATAGCCCAAAACAGTTATTTCTAAACTGAAAATAACTATGTCAACAATTCAATAGACAAATGATTCCAATTACCCAATTACGCCATTTAATCAATGAATTCCCCAATTCCATGAATTTAACCCTCTTTTCCCAATTCCATGAATTTAACCCTCTTTTCCCAATTCCATGAATTTAACCCTCTTTTCCCAATTCCATGAATTTAACCCTCTTTTCCCAATTCCATGAATTTAACCCTCTTTTCCCAATTCCATGAATTTAACCCTCTTTTCCCAATTCCATGAATTTAACCCTCTTTTCCCAATTCCATGAATTTAACCCTCTTTTCCCAATTCCATGAATTACTTATACAAATTAATTCAATAATGCAACTAGGGTTTTTTCGCAAAATTTACCAAAGTATCCCCAACATATCAAAATACCAAAACTTAGAACAAAACCTATAAAATGGAGTAGGAAATCCCTACCTCGATGAAAACAACACAAATGGTGAAGACAAAGATGAGTGCCCAAATACCAAAGTGCTCCAAATTGCCAAATGTTCAGATTAAATGAAAGCCCTCGACTCCCTCTATCTTTTTAATGAAGGATCTAGGGTAGAAACACACCCTAAGTGGATCAAATCTAAGAAAGAAGGTGAGTAGGGAGAGAGAGAAGTCGGACCTAGGGTTTGGAATCAAAAGAAGATGAAAAAGACTGATCAAAACCCGCTACTGTGTATATAAACTGGACAGGGTCGCTTGAGCGAAGACTTGGTTGCTCGAGCGACCAGACACAAGAAGCTACGCTCGAGCCAAGGAAGCCTTGCTCGAGCCAGCAGCCCAAAAGCTCGCTCGAGCGAAAGAAAACTCGATCGAGCGAAGAACTCAAACTCTCAGGTCTGAAACCAGACACACGCTCGAGCGAAGGAACTATAGCTCGAGCGAAGGATGAACTAACTCGCTCGAGCGAAGAAAAGCTCGCTACAGGTCCAAATGCAAAGCTACAGGTCCATACAGGACGCCAACTCGCATCGAGAGCGACCAAAAACCCAACTCGTCCTGCACACCGGCAACACCCAGACTCGATGCGAAGAAAGATCTATTTATTATCGACAATCTGTCGCTCGATGCGAACCTAGACCACTCCGTCGCGTCGAGCTGAAACACCAAAAACCTGGATCATATATCTTGTTTCTATCTCTATATCATATAACAAACCTGCCCAACACATCCTATAATTCCAAATGAGAAAATAAGGGACAACAACAACAATTATACAATGACAGAATCTACGGAACCTAAGTCCGGATACAACAATCAAATGGGAAAAGACCGGGGTCGCTATAGGTAGCATTCGTGTTGTGATTGGTTATCAATCGTTGGGTTTCGGTTGTGAGTGGATGCTGGCAGCATTCTTTGAAGGAAGAGCAGTTCGTGTTCTAAAGTAATGAGTATAGCGTTGATCAAAGTGGTCCTTCGTGTTTGGATTGTTGTGATTGAGGTTGACCATGTCGGTCTTCAGTCAAGGAAGTAAGCAGGCTTGCTAGATAGTCATGGTGGGGGGCAGTGATTTCCTTGACGTAGTGTTGATGCGGTTCAATTTTAGGAGATCCGGTGAGATTCCAAAATTTGTGGTTTGTGTAGGGAACTCCGTGTTTGGGGTTAGTGGTTTGAATGGCACCGAGTCAAGGTGTGGATTACTGAGTGTAGAGTTTATTGAGTTGACTAGTCAGCTTGTCGGTATCGGGTGTTGGGGTGGCATTGGTCACCTTGAGTTTAGTCTCGTTCGTTGTAGACTACGTATGTTGATTAAGGAAAACTGAAATTAATCGAACATGTTTTGTCGTTGAGTCTGACGGTTGGAATAATACATCTAATATATGTATTGATTGATCATTGTGAATGACTGGCTTCTGTACATTATGTATGTATGATGTTTGGTTTGATGTTGATACAGCACTATAATGTGTGTCATTTGTGTATTAAGGAGGTATTGCGGAGGCGAGTTGTAATCTCTAAATTGTTGGCCAGGTTCTGAGCCTTGTTTATGATTTTAAATTGATTAAGTTAATGGAGGCGGAATGAAATTGCAAAAAACATGATTTTATTATGCCTTATGTGTTGTTAATATTGTTGTTATTTCTATTAACTATCATTATAGAAATGTTGTGCCTCACTGTGTGAGTGGTGGTTGTTGATAATGTTTTTCTTTGGAAAGAAATGGAAAACAAAATTTTTCTAGTGGTTGGGCCATCTAAAGGCGTTGTTGAGAAATTGATTTAATTCAAGGATTTTTTTTTTTAAAAAAAATTCTAGATTAATCTTTTTGGCAAATAAACTGTGGGTGACTCTGCGTTTTGGGTAACACCGTATTTGTGAAAAATGTTTACAAAGCTTTTGAGTTTTCGTATGGGAAATGCAAGATTTATTCTAGAATGTTAATGTTGAAAATTTAAACATCTTTGAGAAATGCCTCTTGAACAAGAAAATGTTTTCTTATTATCTACTCTAAAGATTTGCTTTGGTCGTGTTGTTGAGTAGTGACTTAGCTTGAAGCACTAGTCGGTTATTGGTGAATTGTTTCGGGGGAGGTTTGGTTTGTTGAGGCTTGCGTACCTAAGGTGTTGTCGTTTAGAATGTGTTCCGTTGGTTAGTCTCTTCCCTGGTAAGAGTGAATCGAAGGTTTTTAGGGAGAATAGTTCCTCTCCTAGCACTCGGGTGTTGGTGTTGTGCGATTAGTTGGCCTTGTGTTTTGGCATTTCCTTACTGTTCTGTTATTTTCCGGACGCGATTTTGTGGAGTTGGTAGTTGTACCTATCGTGTTGTCAACCTTTAAACTCTTTTGTTTGAGTTTTAGAATGTGTTGGGCTCGGTTGTTTCAGGTTGGTAGAGCTTTAGCTCCCATTGTTGTTGCCCAGTTTCTGAACGGTCCGCTCAAGCAGGTCGTTCTGCGTTCGAGCGGGGTTTTCACAGTTTCAGTATTTCGTGCCTTTGCAAAACTTCTGCAGATGTGCTTTTCACGCTCGAGCGGGTTTAGTTACGCTCGAGCGGGTCTGTTGGCGCTCGAGCGTGGTGTTCATTGTCTGTGAAAATACTGGGAGAGGAGAATCTACGCTCGAGCGAACTGGTTTTCACGCTCGAGCGGATGTGCTTTACTCTTGTGTCTTGCCGCTCGAGCGGGCCTTTTTGCGCTCGAGCGGACTTAGTTTTTGTTCCTGACGCTCGAGCGTTGTGTTCTCCGCTCGAGCGGGAATGTCGTATATCAGTTGGCAGCTGGGCTTTTTATAATCACTTTTTACATTCTCTCTCTCTCTCTCTTACTTTCTAAAAAGACATTTTGAGAGCTCCTCTATCTAGAAACTCCATTTTCTCTAGGGTTTGATCTAGTTAGAGTGTCTCACTATCCTCCGGCCTTTGTAAAAAGTGTGTGGATCGTCGAGGGCTCCATTTTGATCCGTGAATCTCTAAGTTTGGAGCACTTTGGTTTTCTTCAACTTCCCGTTTGAGCTCTAACTTCGTGGTAGGGATATCCTACTCCTTCTCATGAGTTTTGTCTTTGAATTTTGGTATTTCGATAAGTTGGGGGTTGTAGTGTAATTTTGAGAAAGTTTGGGCCTTTGTGTAATTTTACAAAAGTTGGGGTTTTGTTTATATAAACTTATATGCATGTTTGGCATAGAGAAATGAGATCAATATTGGTTTATTGGCAAAAATGGAACCTTAGGGTTGTGATGTTAATTATAAGAAATGTTCTAATTACATTGATGAATTAATTGGTATAATTAATTTGAGGAAAAGAGGAATTAAGTTGAGAATGTTGGAATTGAATTGAAATGTGGATACAACTTGTGTGCTTATCTGTTGAAATGTGGATACAACTTGTGTGCTTATCTGTTGAAATGTGGATACAACTTGTGTGCTTATCTGTTGAAATGTGGATACAACTTGTGTGCTTATCTGTTGAAATGTGGATACAACTTGTGTGCTTATCTGTTGAAATGTGGATACAACTTGTGTGCTTATCTGTTGAAATGTGGATACAACTTGTGTGCTTATCTGTTGAAATGTGGATACAACTTGTGTGCTTATCTGTTGAAATGTGGATACAACTTGTGTGCTTATCTGTTGAAATGTGGATACAACTTGTATGCTTATCTGTTGAAATGTGGATACATCTTGTATGCTTATTTGTTGAGATGTTGATATAGCTTATATGCTTATCTGTTGAAGTGTTGATATAGCTCATATGCTTATCTGTTGTAGTAGTGATATAGCTCATATGCTTATCTATTGAAAAGTTTGTTTGATTTGATATAGCACTAAAATGTATATCATCATCGTTTGTGAAGTATGGAAGTAGTTTATGTGTTATTGATACAACACCAAAATGTGTATCCACCGTGAATTTCGAAAGTGTTCTAGTGAGGAACTATAATCTCATCAAAATATTTTGGCCAGAGTAGTGAGCCTTGTTTTCAAACTCAAAGTTGAATAAGAAATGAAAAGTGAATTGTAACATAGACTAGGCTGTCATGGAATTGAAATAAGATGTAAATGGAAGTGTAAGTATCGACCATCTATCAGTTGCTAATCTTTTAGTCATTGTTCATAGTTGGTTTAGTATATCTCTGCTGGGCTGTGGCTCACCCTATATGGGAACATCATTTTCAGGTACAGGTAGCATGCCACCTCCAAGGACATAGCTTGGGAGGCTAGAGGCGGACACACTTTTGTTGTCTTATTTCTTTTTGATGTATTACATGTAAATTCAAGCCAAGGGCTTAATATGTAATTGAGTTAGTACTCTCTTTTGTAACCAAGTGTTAACTTGGAAAGCTGTAAGCCCGTAGAGCATTTGCTTTTGTTGTTAACATGTAATACTTTTGTAATGAAGTACTCTGATGAATTGAAGAATGTGGATCTTTTGTATATAAATGTATGATCATATTGATGGGTTTAATGTTATTATTTTGAGGGCGTTACAAAGACCCTCTGTTCAACAAATGAAAGAGAAAAAAAATAAAAAGGCAAAATGAAGGAGAGAGGAAGAAGTCTGATGGGAATAAGGAAAATGGAAGGGGCGTGGGGGGCAACACATCGTGGGTTGTCACCCATTTCCATGATTATATAATTTAATTATCAATTCATACAAATAAATTTATAATAATATCTTAAAATTTTATAACATAAAATATAAAATGACATAATTTTTCTCACCACAAAATATAATATTTTTGTACATCACAAAATATAATATTTTGCTCACCACAAAATATATACTCATTTTATTCACTACAAAAATATATAATTTTCCACCACATGGTACACACCATAAAATCAACTATCAAATATTTATTATAATCCTATATAATAAATAATAACAACTCCCAAGGTGGTTACTACCAATCGCATAATTAAAAAGGACTACACAGTTAAACATGAGTCATTAAACAAACTCAAATTAAATTAAATCTAAGCCATGGGTCTTGAATTAAATTCCCACCCATAATCCAAACATGGCCCAATTATATACCAAAATAGACCCAACAAATTTATCTTAAGTCATGGTCTAAACATTCAAAATTAAATAACAAAATTCTGCTATAAATTAAACTGAACACCAATCAGTCCACGAATTTTCATAAAATAAATACTCATCATTAAATTCTGAAATTTTTATCCATCATGCTAGACTCATATGGGAACAACATATAAAACTTTCATAATTCTTTGAGATCGGGAACTATTTTTAAAAAATACAAAACCGAACTGTTTTCACACAAAATTTACACAGCAATCAAATTAAAAAATTTGCTCAATTAAATTACGCACTGACTATATAAAAAAAAATTTTGGATCATTACAGCTACCATTGATGCTAGTTTTGATGCTGGTGGGTCCATTACCCCTGAATCTGTGAAATCGAAACGATTCACCCCTCCTGCAGCTGCTGCTAACCCCAAGGATCTTGCTGTGAAAAGCCCCAAGACACAAGGGGGTAGAAAGATTGTGTCCTACAAGGTTCCTGATCATTAGTTCAGGCCTCAAATGCTGCTTCCTAACGCTGCTATGTGTACGAGAATAACAGCCTAATGGAGGTTCCTGAATTGGGCTTTCAACTCTGCAAAAGATTTACCCTGCCCAGGGATATGGCCTTCCTCCAGCCTTTGGATAATGCTTCTCTAATCTGTACCGGTGTGGTTAGTGTTTTGAGGGTAAGCCTTTTTGTACTTAGGCCATCCAGGTTTGTCATGAAAGTCTGACGATGGACTCCTACAAGGCTGAAACCAACATCTAGTAGAAGAGATTGAAGTTGATGTCTGACCAAAATTTGAAGCTTACAATTGAAAAAGAAGTTGTTGAAAGCGCAGCCCAACTGGCCAAGAGCCAACTAGAAGAGCCCAAGAGAACCTAGTTTCTGCTCTTGCTGCAAACAAGACGCTGAAGAATGAAGAGAAGACGAAGATGGATAAATACCGCAAGGACATTAATGAGAAATATCTGTAAAAAATATATAAGCTTCAGGGCGATTTGTTTATTGATGGCTAGAAGGCTTCTTAGGCTCTGGGATTACTCATGATTCCTCCAAATATTTTGACCCAATTCTACTTTCGAAGAATGATTCACCACCAGTAGAAGAAGCTAAAGATGAGGGCTCTGAGGAAGACCCTGAGGAGGAGGTGGAGACTGTTCTGGATGCGAATGCCCAGAATGCAGCCACTCCTACTGATGAGGTTGAACTTTCTGCCCTTGAACCTCAAGAATAAAACTTCTTCTAATACTCCATCTATTCTTTCTGGCATAGGGATTCCTACCCTTGCTGAAGATGGGGATGTTGGAACTGTTTCTTTTGGAGTTGCTGAAGTTGGTGTTACTTAGACCCCTACTGTGATAAAGGATTGAGAAACTTGCTCCCTTTATCTCTTTTTTTTTTTTTTTTATTGTGGCCTAGAAACTTTTTATGGTCCATTCCTTTTGATGCAATTGTAACTTTTTGCAAATAGAAAGCTTTTGTGCTTGATTTTTATCTAAGTATTAAGTTCTTTTCTAAATGTTTTTTTGGGCTGAAATGGGTGTGTAAAGCACCTTGTTTGCCCCCAAGCTTGAATGGTTTTGACAAACAAGACAACCAAGCTACAAAAAATTGATAGAGTGCTATATTTGACTAAATTAGACTAAGGCAAAATCAGACGAAATCGTAATGACGCGAAAATTTTGGGAACACTTGACCAAGTAAAATTTTGACTAAGTAAAAGTTGAGGAAAGATTTTAACTTGAGTAAAAATTTTGAAACAACTTTGATTGAGTAAAAATTTTCAACTACCCCCCCCCCACATATAAGAGGGGGTCTTCTTTCTTGGACGTAGGAACACTTTTTCTAAAATCCCTTTAAGTCCAAGGAACACAATCTAGAACAGGATTTGCTTACTTTTCTGGTTCAGAAACCGTGCTACATTCCTGAGCAAGAAAGTCACTTTTATTGGGCTAAAAAACATTCTTTTTAGTCTTCAGTTTCTCAATCCAGAGTCGGATTGTTCTACTTTTTTGACTTAGAATCCTTCCTACACTCCTGAATAGGCGTGTTGCTTTGAGAATAACCATCTGAAAGATTCTTCAACGGATTATTTTCATACAAGAACATTGTTGTAATCTAGGACAAGATTGCATCTTGTGCTAGATTACCATATGTTCTTGTACTCAAGCAATTGTTATAAATTGTACTTAAATAAAGAACCATTTGGAAACGGAATTAAAGATCTCATAAAAATTGTGTATTTACAAGTTGTTTTTGAAACAAATACTTAATGAAAATAAATCCCAAGGCTTGCAGTGTTCCAAGGACGAGGTATAACTTTTTCATCCATATCTTCCAAATGATAAGACCCATTTCCACCTACTAAAATGACCTTATATGGGCCCTCCCAGTTAGGACCTAACTATCCATCAATTGGATCCTTCTGACTATCCAGAACTCTTCGTAGGACCAGATTTCTTGGCCGAAATTCCATGAGGTGAAATTTCTTGTTGTACCCTTTTGAGAGTTCTTTTTGGTAATTCACCAGGCTGACCAAAGCTGTTGTTCTCCTTTCTTCGATTGATTCCATACTGTGAGCCAACACTTCTTCATTCTATATCTTTTCATAAATTTCTGATCGCATTGTGGGCAATCCAACTTCTAATGGGTTAACAACTTCAGTTCCAAAGGCCAGGGCATAAGGTGTCTCACCGTTGCCCTTTTAGATGTTCTATGATATGCCTAAAGAACATTGGGTAGTTCATCAACCCATCATCTTTTTAGCCTTTCTAAACGCTTCTTTATTCCATCCAGCACAGTCTTGTTAGAGGCTTTTGTCTAATCATTGTTTTGAGGATAGCAGGGAGTTGAGAAGAAGTTTTTTATTCCCAGTCCTAAGCAATAATTTTTGAAGATGGTGCAATCAAATTGTGTACCATTATTATAAATGAATGCATATGGGATGCTAAACCTGGTTCTGATGTTGTGCCAAGCGAACTCCTTAATATCCTTGTCTTTGATTGTGATCAATGGCTCAACTTCCACCCACTTTGTGAAATAGTCTGTCGGTACCAACAGAAATTTCTTACCTCCTCTAAGTGGGCCGATCAAGTCCATGCCACACTGGGCAAAGGGCCAAGGGCTGATTAGTAGGTGAAGATCTACCGCTGGTTGTGGATTAGAGAGGAAAAATGTAGGCACTTGTCATATTTTTTGATGTATGCCTGGCCATCTTTGTGCATAAATGGTTACCAATAGTCCTGAGTGATTGCGCGTTCTGCTAAAGATCCCCCCCTAGTATGCATTCCACAGATTCCTTGATGCAGCTTGTATAGGATGTTGTCAACAAGGGCTATGCATTTCGTAGATTCCTTCATGGCGCCGATATAGAGCTTCCATGTTGAATCATTGCCTTATCTTGACTGAGCTTGTTGCCTAGTTCCTGTGGTACTGAACTGTTCTAATAATGCCAATTCTAGCTCTTGTCCTACCTTTTGAAGTCGTTTCTCCTTGATCGCGCCCTGTTGTCCCTCTAGTTCTATGGCTGGTGACATATCAGCTGTAAAACTCTGTTGAGGTTGTTCAGTTGAGAATTCTATGATGAATTCAGCTAGAACACGTCCTTTGATGGTAGTTCTGGGCTAAAATGTGATGTCGAATTCCCCTAACTACAAGGTTCATTTAGCGATGTGCCCAGAAAAATCAGCTATATGAAACAAGCTTCACAAAAGATGCTAGGTTAGCACTATGATAGGGTGACCTTAGAAGTAGAGCACAAGTTTTCTAGCTGCAGTCATTAAGGCCAAGACTAATTTTTCCAATGACAAATACCTAGTTTCTGCACTGTTTAGAGTTTTGCTGATGTAGTAGACCGGCAGCTGGGTGCTTTCCACATTTCTGACCAGGACTGAGCTCACCACGTGGCCTGTATAAGTACAACCTTTCACCCCATTGAGGAGTTGAGAACAGAGGAGGTGAAATGAGGTACTGTTTTAATTCCTCCAACGCTTGATCGCATTGTTTATTCCAGTCCACTCATCATCCCTTCTCTAAAGCCACTAAAAGAAGGGTTTACATTTCTCTGAAGAGTGGCTTATGAAGCAGTTAAGTGCTGCTACCATCCCTATCAACTTCTGTACTTCTTTAAGTTTGCGAGGTGGTTGTAAATTGAGGATGGCTTTCACTTGCCAAGGGTCTGGTTCGATCCCTTTCTTGTCACCAAATAGCCTTGAAATTTTTCTTTCTAGATCGTCAGGTGTCATCTGGATTTTATGGAGTTCTTTTATCATGCGCTCCTCTGGATCCTTTCAAATCTCCCCCAAAACTTTTGAGTCCAAAATTTCAACTGAGCAGATTCATTTCTGAGCCAGCTTAACGTCTTTCTATCCCAAGGCTAGGATTAGGAAACATCATGCGGATACTTGGCCTCTTCGAATGGTTTCAATTCCCCCTTCCTTATTGGGAAATTTTAAGGCTTGGTGAAGTGTATAGGGGACTACTCTGAGCTGGTGCAACCATGGTCTGCCTATGATGGCATTGTACGATGAGGGTATATCCATGACCAACAAGCATACATTAAGATGCATGGATCCTGCTCTGACCGGTAGCGTCACTTCCTCGACCGACTGGTCTATGTTCGAGTTGAAGCCCAGTAGTGGCGAGTAGACCTTCTTGAGATCCTAATCCTTAAGTCCCAAGCTCTGGTAAAGTTTATAGTACATAATTTCAACTGCGCTACCTTTATGAATTAATATTCTTTCTACCCCAAATCCACCCATATCCAGTTTAATAATCAAAACATCCAAGTGGGGCTAGACCAACCCCTGTATGTCTTCTTCAAAAAGGAAATGACTACACATTTGGGGCTAGCCTCAATCCTTGGCCTCTTACTTCCCAAGGAATACTTTGCTTTGTAAACCTCCCTAAGATGCGTTGCTTTCTGCATCTCTCCCCTGGTTTGCGCTATCTTGTCTGGGTGTGTAACTCCATGGATGACATGGATCATCCCTCTTGGGTGCTTTGTCATTGCATCATTCCCGTCTTGCTGATTGTTTGTCACATTCTGTTGTTCTTCTTCTAGGAACTCATTCAGATGCCTAGAAGCTGTCATCTCATGTAGATATCACTTGAATAAAAAGAGTCTTCCATCATATGCTCTACATCTTTGTGGTAGGCACACTTTGCCTTCTGATTTTGTACCATTGGATCTCCCTTCACTTTGGTTGGCGACTTGAACCAGGGCTTATTTGATTTCTGGAAGTATTTTCCAAATCAGAAGTCTGAACAGAGGTTGGATTACGTAATCTGTGTCTTTCTTTTTAATGGTCTGACTTTTAGCCTCTTTTTCCTCCTTACGCGAGGTACTGGTCTTTTGTGTACTGGTTTGTGTGTTACCCTGTCCTACAGACTTCTGGTCTTCCTCAAGCTTACTATACCAATCAATCCTGAACTGCAGATCCGCGACAGTTTTGAGCGAGGTCTTGGTTGATGATTGCCACAACTTGTCCTCTAGTTAGAGTCCTTGCCTGAAAGTTGAGATTGCCACCTTATCTAAGCAGTCATCTGCTATCTCGTGGGCAGTTTCCCAGTAAAGTTGGGCGTATTTCTTAATATTATGATCCTCTATCTTATTTAGCCCCATGAGTGTGTCCAGTCCCTTTGCCCTTTTACTATTTGCTATGAACCGTTCAATAAACTTATCTGTCAATTGTTTCTAACTGTCAATGGATCCCACCTAGAGCTTGTCATACTAAGCACAGGTTCAGCACATAAGAACCTTGTTTTCATTCCAGAGGGCCATGGCGTGGCGGTTGTGGCACAGGTGGTCTAAGGGATCTGATCTTCCATCATAGAGTTTGAACTTTGGGATATTGAAATTTTTTGGTGGTTCTGCCATGGAAATCCTTTTCATGAATGGTGATAGTAGTAGGACCAGTCTCCTATCAGTTGCTCTAAAAGCAATCCCTTATGTCTGTTTTCTGAACAGGACTTCAAATTTTGGGGTCTAGCTGGGTAATTTCTTCGATTCGTCGTGTATTCATCTTCAATGGAGCCCTGTGGCTGGCACTAAAAAGAATTAAGGTTTTAGAGACCAAAATTTAGGGACAAAATTAATTTTTAGGGACCAAATAATTTTGTTGCGAAAAGTGTCATTATTATATTTTTAACAACAAAAATTAGACATTAGTGATGAATTTTTATCCGTTTGAGACCAAATTTTTTGCCTTAGAAAATAAACTATTTTGAGACCAAATTATTTTATCCCTAAAAGTCTATTTATTAGTGACATTTTCAAAATTTTGTCGCTAAAAGCCTTGTTTTTGACTTTTCGGGATGACCTTTTAGCGACTATCCTCATGAGAATGGAAATTGGTCCCTAAATATTTTTTGCAATAAAATTTTTACTTTTAGAGACTAAAATATTTGGTCTCTAAAACTCTTATATGTTGTAGTGTGGAGACCTTGCGGCCTGGCCTGCCCCATCGGTTGTTCTGTCTTGATATTTCCACGACTGATCTAGAGAGTAGTGTGGTCTAGTCTGGTCTTGGGCCGCCCTCTCCCGCCTCCAAGTGTCAATAAATGCCTTATGTCCTCTATAGGGAAGTCAGAACTCTGGGCTGGACCTAACCTCCTTGGACGTTTTCCTCATGCTACTTCCGTTTTGTGTAGAGAGGATCTAACGTTGTCTGAACAAGTTGTAGTCCTCCGTTTGATACTCCTTTCGTCTAGAAGAGGATTGGCGGTGCCCCTCAGATCGAGGCAGACTACTCGCCAACTGGTTTCGCCAACCCTACAGGTCAGTGCAGGTCTCAAGTTTGCTTTAGTCAATGTCCTCCCATTAGATTGTTGTGAATGCCTCTTTCTTTGGGGGCGCTAGTATCCCTTATTTTGTCCTTGGGACACCAGTGATTGGTTCTGATCATGCTTCAAGGTCCTAACTTGGTTGGCAAGCTCCATAAGCTACTAGTTCATAGCACATATGGTTTGCTCACTGCTAGCCAACTCTTGCGCCCAATTGTTGCTTTCAGAGTTTTCAACGGCGAGTAGGTTTCTCTATTCTTGTTTCCATCATTCCTGCAACGTTCCAGCATTCAAATGGCGCCTTCATTGGCTTGGGGAGCGGTTCCCATCATGTTCATCCTCAGTAAATTAGTTGGCATCTTCCACCACCATGGATAATTTGGAATCTTAGTAAGTGGAGCCAGGCTTTTGGCAGCAGAATTCCCACAAACGGCACCCACTTGTGGTGGGTAAAAATCAAACCACTTAGGCTGTAGCGGTAATACCTAAAAAACACTTAGATAAAGGTAAAGGGGGGCGACCGGAGTAGCCTGGGGACCCTCTGATGCCTAAGTCAATGATAGATGTTGATAAAGGTACAGGATTATCTTAGTAGGGTTCATGTAGAAGTGTTTTCATACCTCCATTGTGCTGATTGCCTCCCCTCTTATAGCTTGCTCCTACTAGCCATTGTGGGCTGTTAGGCTTCCCTCTACTCCTCACGTCAACTCCCTTTCCTTAGAGATTGTATTCCACCAAGTGCGGATTTCTAGAGTTGGTTGAGCCTAAAATAAAAGGATGTGGGTTGACTAGGTCTGCGCCGTTTTTGGGCATGCTTTTTGCTGCCTTTCTCTTATCCTAAAACTCCTTTGGCCTAGTCTGATCCTGGGCTACCAGGCCAGACTCAAACTATCCTGGGTTAGCCTTTCATTTTGCTGGCGATGTTGCCTTCCTGCAACTAGCCCAAGAATTCCAGTCCTACCCTATGTTGATTCATTTTTAGCCTCCCACATAAACCATTTAAACTGCTTCTCTTCTACCAATGTAGGATACACATTTATTGCACCAAGACTTCCCATATTTATGGAGCTCTCTTTGGTCTCAATTTCGTAGTTACCCATTGATGGTTTTGACAAACCAACTTCAAGGTGTTAATCACCACATCATCACTTGGAACTTAGCCAAAACGATGGGTCAAAACCTGATTTTTCCAACAAATCTACTATTGAAAACTATGACATGAGAAATAGGATTGATTTCATAAAATATATATATGTATTTATATTATGGAACTTCTCATGTTTTATGCTGGATCTCATTATTTTTAATTAGATCGTACATATACATATGGTGTTTTTTACATTGACAGGAAATACTCAGGAAAGCAATATACTGGAACTTTTTTCTTCTTATTTGTCTCAATATCTTGTGGTAGAAATCTGCTAGTATCGTTAAAATTTTAAAAGCTGACACATTCTGTGTGCTGGATTCAAATTTACATCCAAAAAACACAAGTAGAAGTTAAAAGTATACTCTCTTAACTTATATGTAATCAATTTTTTTCAATTTATTTAAATTATTTTTGTCTAATAAACTGTGTACACACTGCTGGAAAAATGACTTTTAGCGGCGTTTTAAAAACGCCGCTATATGTATGAAAAACGCCGCTAATTCCTTTAGTGACGCTTATCACAAAACGTCGAGGACGCGGCCGTCGCTATAAGTTTATGACGTTTTAAAAAACGTCGTAAAATTAATATAGGCGGCGTTTTTAAAAACGCCGCTAAATGCGATAAATAATGATAAAACGACGTCATCCAATATTTAGCGACGTTTTTAAAACGTCGTGATAGATTTTTTTATTTTAAAAAAATGTCCGTTGGCACTGTAGTGGCGTTTTGAAAAAACGCCGTTATAGCTCTTTTTTTAAAAAAAAATATGTTCTGAATCTGTTATATTTAACTAAAAAACATACCTGTAATAAAGCTGAAAAATAACAATAATATGAATAAAATTTTACAGCTACTTCAATATATTGACTAAATAAACATTACATGATTGTGTCTGAACCAAAATCAAACAACAAACACAATCAAAAAATAAAAAGAAAAAATAGGTTAAGTCTATTAGCAAACAATATTAGTCATGGAGCTCCAAATTGAGTTTATTACATCTACAGCCTCCTCAATTATGCAGCAAGCCCACAATCCACATACAATACAACTACTTCCTTGAGATCAGCTTTTAAAGGTTTTTTGGGGCATCTTGTAACACAGCAGGAAAACTCTTCGAGTAATTCCAATTGATTAACCACTCATGACAATGTACATTGAACCACTTTGCAACTTGGAATGTGCATATAGAAAAGAAAAATGTGGAGAGAGAATTTTACATGTCACAGGGATAAATTTCTGGCATGTCTTCACTACAAAGTTGTCGGATAGATCAGAGACCTCTTCTTCACCAGCAAACAGCTATGATAAAGATGAAGAAAAGTTAAGTCTCATGAACTAAGTTGCAAAATCCATACCTCATCAAGCATTAAAAAAAATAATAATAATAATTTGTCAGTCAAGGATGTGGACAATAAAGCCATCATTTAATGACAACATCAGACATGAAATATCAAAACTTGTTCAAGTCTTCCTGTTTACCTTCACTAACCACTGAGAGAGATTTAGTGAAGATATTTGCGATTTGATCAGTAGTAGGAATATAAGCAATATGTAGAGACTTGGTAGCAACCTTTTCTCGAACAAAATGATAATCCACCTTAATATGCTTTGTACGGGCATGAAAAAGAGGATTATGAGCCATAGCAATAGCTGAAAGGTTATCATATCACACCACAAAGTAAGAACAGGGGCAGAAACATGAAGCTTAGTAAGGAGCATGCCAAGGTAACAAAGTTCAGCTGAAGTCTGAGCTAAGGCTCTGTATTCGACTTCTAAGGAAGATCTGGACACAGTAGGCTGCTTCTTTGCAGTCCACGAAATGAGATTGGGACCAAGATAAATGTAGTATCCAGTTGTAGATCTTCTGTCAAGAGTACTACTAGCCCAATCTAAATTTGAGTAGGCATTATGAAGAAGAGGGCCACGAGAGAAATGCAGACCATGGGCCAAGGTACCTTTCAAATATCTGAGCAACCTTTTCACAGCAGCAAAGTGACAATTTAAGAGAGACTGCATGAATTGACAAGTAGTGTTGACTGCAAAAGCCAAATCTGGTCAAGTGATAGTGAGGTATTGAAGAGCACCTACCAAGCTTCGATAAAGAGAAGGTTGAGAAAAGGGTGAGACATCTTCAGAAGAGAAAGTGGAGCATTTAGAAGCCATAAGAGAGGAATAAGGTTTGCAATTACTCATGCCAGCTTTGGCCAAAATCTCTGATGCATAATTGTATTGAGAAAGGATAAAACCTGAGGAAGACTGGATGACAAAAATACCTAAGAAGTAATTAATAAAACCAAGTTCCTTCATGGAGAATGTAGTATGCATTTGCTGAATGAGAATTTGAATGTAATGAGGATCACTACCTATGAGTAGAATATCATCTACATAGATGAGAATGATTGTTATGGAAGTAGAAGTCTTGTGGACAAACAATGAAGAATCACAGTGACTTGCAACAAAGTTTTGAGAAAGAATAAAGGTAGAAAATGTAGAAAACCAAGCTCTAGGAGCTTGTTTTAAACCATAGAGAGCTTTGTGTAACGTGCAGACAAGAGAAGGTTGAGTGGAATGAATAAAACCTTGTGGTTGAGTCTTGTACACCTCTTCCTCTAGAACACCATGCAAAAAGGCATTAGAAATATCAAGTTGTTTAATGGGCCAATTATAATGAAGAGCAAGACAAAGAAGAACTATAATAGTGGGCTGTTTGGCCACAGGACTAAAGGTTTCAAAATAGTCCACACCCTCTGTTTGAAGAAAACCTTTAGCTACTAGTCGAGACTTAACGGCTATGGTGCCATCTAAATTTTTCTTTGATCTGTAAACCCATTTGCAACCTATAGCTTGTTTACCAAGAGGGAGAGAGACCAACGGCCAAGACCAAGCTCCCTGTCTTTGGAGGGTTGCATACTCATCTAACATAGCATTTTGCCAAGCAGGAGAAACAACAGCCTCTTGGTAGGTTTGAGGTTCAACAGCAGTAGTGGAGTTAGTAGTAGAGGCAGTAGTGAAACAAATGGGATTTTTGGTCTTAGATCTGGTAAGCATAGGATGAGTATGAGTACGAAGATAAGGAAGATCAATAACAATAGAAGAGATAGAAATTTGAGGTTCAGAAGGATGAATGGATGATTCAGAAGGAGTTGGAACAGATAAAGGTAGTGACAGAGCATGTGACTGCTGATGGACAGAAACAGATAGTTGCTAAGGTAGAGCAGGTGACTGCTGAGAGACAGAAATAAGAATTTGCTGAGGGACATATACAGAAGTGGAGGAAGTTTTAGGTAGAGGAAAGGTGTTAGGAAATTTTGAAGCAAGAGAAGGATGTGGTTTAGAAGACAGTGGGAAAGGCTACAGGTCTGAAGAAACATGCCAAAAGAAATCAAGCAGAGTCATAGAGACTGAGAAAGAAGGTTGAGATGAGGACTGAAAAGGAAAGGATGATTCATCAAAGACAATATGTTTAGAGGTATACACTTTCCTAGTTTTAGGGTCAAGACATCTATATCCTTTGATAGAAGGCTGATAACTAATAAACACATAAGGGATAGACTTGGTTTGAAGTTTATATGAGATATAAGGTTTAAGCCAAGGATAGCATTTATAACCAAATGTCCTCAACAGCTGATAATTAGGCTTATGTTTGAATAAAACTTCATAAGGAGTGAGATTATTCAACTTAAGAGTAGGATGCCTATTGATAAGAAAAACAACTATAGCAAGAGCATCAAACCAAGGAAGAGAAGAGTGATGCATGTGAGTGATAATGGTTTCTATGAGATGCCTATGTTTTCTCTCAGCCACACTATTTTGAGAGGGAATGTGAGGATAGGAAAATTGATGTTCAATCCCTTTTTGTTTAAGAAAATCTTGAAAAGCATGACTGACATATTCACTCCCATTGTTATTTCTTAAAATCTGAAGTTAGTGGTGAACTGAGTTTCAACAAATGCTTTGAATTCGAGAAATTTAGCAAACACTTCACTTTTATAATAAAGAGAAAAAAGCCAAGTAAATTTGCTAAAATCATCAATGAGTGGCACATAACATTTAAAGCTAGAAACAGATACTGAAAAGGGGCAATAGACATCAGTATGAATGAGGGCCAAAGGTTTATTTACAGTAAAATTAGACAAAGAGAAAGGAAACCTATGGTTCTTAGAAACACAACAATGTTCAAATAGAGGAGAGCCTTTATTACCTAAAACAGAAGACTTAGGAACTAAGTGATGATGAGTTAATATGTGATGCAACTTCTTGGAAGAAAGATGACCAAGTCGAAAATGCCAACTTGGTCTGGTTACAGGAGATGCAGTAGAAGGAGAGCAAGAAAGGCAGATGTAAGAAGAAGAAGGCACAACAGCAGGAGAAGAAGATGGCACAGTAGCAGTTGAAGATGAGATGAGAGGATAAAGTCCTTGAGAATAGAAGCCTTTATACAGAATCTGCTGTGTAGCCTTATCCTGAATAGGAAATGAATGCTCACCAAATGTAACAGTACAATGGTTATTTTTAGTCAATTGATGAACTGAAAGCAAATTGGAAGAAAGAGTAGGAACATAGAGCATGTTGGTAAGATGAAAGGGAAATGAAGGTGTAGGAAGAAGACCTTTACCAGTATGAGCAATAGGAAGAGTGGATCCATCACCAATGGCTACTTGCTCATGTCCTTGATAAGGTTGATAGAAGAAGAGATGATTAAGATCATTAGTCACATGATTAGTAGCTCCAGAGTCTAAAAATCAATTGACATTAGAAATGGAGGCTGGAGCAAATACTACATAGGCTTTAGAGTGGCCGGAACTTTGTGAGGTCTAAGAACTAGTAGGCTGATTATTTTGAAAAGTTGTATCCATCCTATGCCAATAGTCTAAGGCAATGTGATTGGACTTGCTATAGATTTGACAGATCACTAAGGGAGTATATGAACTGCTTGCATGAGCATAGCTGCTGTAGCTGTTATAACCTTGTCTGCCTCTTTGAAAAGTGTTGAAGCTATTACCTCTCTGAGAATAACCAGATTGATTGGCTGGACCTTCTCGAAACCTGCCTCCATCTCTGCCTATGAAATTACCTCTGCTTCTATAATGGCCTCTATGACCTCCTCTGTTAGAAAAATTGCCTTTATGTGTGTTGCAAGCAAAAAGACCTGGAGCTTCAGCAGCGTGCATGTGCTTAAGAGAAGCCTCTATATGAATATATTCAGAACAAAGTATAGAGCACAGTTGCTCTATAGAGATAGGACCTGATCTAGCACGTATAGTAGTCTTCAAGGCATTGTATTCATCAGGCAAACCATTCAAAATCAGAAGAACAAGATCTTCATCATCAACAAGTGAAGATACTAAAGCAAGTTGATTAGCTATCACTTTGAATTGATTCAGATACTCTTCTATTGTGACTCCTTTCTTAGTAATTTTACTTAATTTACTGTTTAACTGATGTATATAAGACCTAGAAAGGGAGGTAAATCTCTTGGCCAGAGTAATCCATACTTCATGACTTGATTGACAATGAATCACAGATGTGAAAATAGATGGAGATAGTGTAGCAGTGATACAAATCATCAGCTGTGCATCAATAGTATTCCATAAAGTGTATCACTGCTACAAAATTAAAAATAAAAAAGAAAAGAAAAGAAAAAGGTAAGAGGAGATGACACAAAATTAGAAAGGCTAATATTATGATACACACTCTACAAAATTATAACATTTGTGTGTTTGATTACCATAAATATCATAATTCAATATTAGAGGAGTCATAACTTTAAAAAATAATGAGTTATAACCAAATATTACTTAAGGTATAATTAAAGAACTCTTGAATCATAACTCATAACCAATATCACAAAGAGTCATAATTGATACCACAATAGATCATAATCAATGACCATAAAAGGCATACCCGATTGTGCATATGGTACTATAAAATTTCTCAATTAAGAATTTTTTACCGATTTTATAAATATTGTGATGTATTTAATTTAGGAATTTTTTCCCCCCACATAATGCAAGGTTGCATTATATTATATCCGTGAAAAGATGTTTTAAACAAAAAAAATCACATAATTATATGAATACTATTATGTGTTACTCTACATAACTTGACCATGAGTTATTGCTCGTAACTAAAGTGGTCACTTACATAATCAAAGTGCATCTATATGGTATTTAATGCACATCTAAGAGTTTTTCATTTTTTTAAATGTTTAAATTCTATGACTTTCATTCTCTTATGTGAAATTTATATTTTTTAAAACAAGATCAATAACCAAGACAAAACTTTGTTAAAAGAATTGCGATTTAAAGAAAAACTTTTTCAAATTTTAGAAATTACCAATGAAAAAAAGAAAGAAAGAAAGAAAAAAAAAAAACCATTTCCATATTCAATATGGATATTATTTTATAGATTTAAATGAGTAGATATATATATATATATATATAATATTTATAAAAATTAATGTGTATAATAAAAGTTATGTCATTTTAATTGAAAAAAAAAAAAAGCTAACTTAACAACTCAATAACATCGTTGATGGAGTAAATTATTTAGTACTTTCAAAATATCACGTAATATTACTCATATGGTACTTTTAAATAAGTAATAACATAAAAATTATTAATTATGAGATAATATTGACTCACTTATTTAAGGGGAATTTTTTTTAAGGTCTCTGATATTAAGATTTTATGAGATAAATGATATAAACATTTTCACAAAGAAAATTCAACACAGAGAAATTTTTTCCGACTCAGAGAAATTTGGCCTCGACTCAGAGAAATTTCTCTATGATCACACTAGAGAAATTTTTTCTTTGTGAAAATTGAAATTTCTCTAAGTCGGGGTCGAAATTTCTCTGAGTATGACAAAATTTCTGAGTCAAATTTTCTCTGTGAAAATATTGAGGGACCTTAACTAATAAAAAAAAAATATCTTGGATCTCTCCTACTACATAAAGTTACAGAGAAATGTTTTACTAATTTTTTAATTTTTAAGATAGTTGGTAGATAAAGGAGAATTCACCTTGTATGTTTTAATGGTTTTAAGACCCCTTAATACTCTAAAATTATCAAATAATTTTCCATTATGACGTAATTTTGGAGGACTTTAAGGCCACTCATAATCCCTAATTTGCATAACATATTTACCAAACCCAAACAAACATCCTCATCTACCTCACTGATCAATGCCATATACTTCTCTCCTCCCAAGTTTCTCTCTCATCATCGTCCTCGTCACGGGTCACTACTTGGCCTAATCAGCCACAACAAACAACAAAATGAAGCAAAAAAAAATTAAGAAAAAAAGAGAGGCACAGATGATGTTGGTGGAGACAAAGTGGTGACCGATTGTGGTTTGTGATTTTTGTGTTGCTTTGCACGGCGGCACGATGTGCGATGATTTGGTGGCGATGACCACGGCCACATGTGTGTCACGGCTTGATGAAAAAGAAAAAAAGAAATTGGGTGAAGCCTTCATAAGGGATAATAATTGAAAAAAAATAAAATTAAAAAAGATAGGAGTTAGTTATGTAATGTTAAAATTGTAATTAAGTTTCAAAGAAGATCAATTCAATTTATTTATTTTTTAACGTCACATAAAATAAAATAATGCCATGCCCTAAATATAAATCTAATTTATCTTATATATTGTCAATGTCAATAACGAGGTTTATAATGTAATCTATACTTTCAAAAAAGTAGTTTTTTTTTTTTTTTTGAAAAAATAACAGTCTAGTTGTAACAGAATTTTATTTTACAAATCATTGATAAAATTTATACACTTTAATAATTAAAATGTTTTACTTTTTTATGATTTTGTAATTTTTTTTTTTTTGTGGAACATTAGTCTAAAGTCCCTCTCCCATTTTTAGTAATAGAAGAGATCCACAATATTATTTTATGATGTTTAAGGCCCCTCAACCCGACACCCATATATTACAGAGAAATTTGACTTGTAAAATCAAACCTCATTTTTCTCTCTACCTTCTCCATTTCATCTCCCTCTCTCTCTCTCTCTCTGCTTCTCTCTCTGTCTCTCTCTCTCTCTCTCTAAATCCAAACCTCACTTCACTCCTTTCAATGGTCGCCGCCTCCGCCTCCGCCTCCACTGCCGTGAGACTGGGTGACCGTAATCACAACCCTAATCGACAACTCTGACATGATTGTCACATCTTCTCGCAACAAATCCCTTATAGTTTGAAACCTCACCAAGGAAGACAGAGTGTACAGCCTCCCCTGCCATCGCCTCACCGGCTACTCTCACTTCGTTGAAGGCGTCGTCCTCTTTTTTGATGGCCAGTTTGCTCTCTCTGGCAACTGGGACTCCGAGCTCCACCTCCCGGACCTCTCCACCGGTATCACTACTCGCAGTTCGTTGGCCACTCCAAATACGTCCTCTCCGTCATTTTCTCCTTCGATAATCGCCAAATCGTCTCGACTTCCTGAGACCATTCGATCAAGCTGTGGATCTAAAGGTTGTTGTTTGAATCCGTATTTTAGTCCATGAATTATAGAGTGTAGTACTTCCTCATAACATTTTGAGTCATTTAGATCTGAGTTAAAATTTTAGAAATAATATTTGAAATCTCTATCTTGGATGACTTTGAGGCCTCTGCTAATCCCAAATCCTAATGCTCGCCTTAGTAGGAACATTGAGCCAGCACCTATTAATTTTCTCTGTGTTATTCAATTTTCTTTGAATTTCTTTGCTTTGAACTCAGAGAAATTTCAATTTTCTCTGAGTAATTTTCTATGTCCTGTTTAATTTTCTCTATGTTGTTCAATTTTCTCTGGTTTGAACCCAGAGAAATTCTTTAGGAAGTCCAAAATTTTTCTGGAGAGAATTTCTCTGAGAAGAAATTTCTCTACATCAATGTTGAGGGACCTTAGAATTATAAAAATATTAAATATCATTTATGCTATGAAATCTTAAAATTAGGGGCCCTAAAAAAAAAATCCCCCTTTTTTTTTTCTTGTTACGTTGTACGACTATTTCCCTTTTTATGTTTTAAACCAATGAAAAACTTTTATTTTTATTTTTTTAAGAAAGTGCGAATATATCATATTTTCTGTTTGTGGGATATGGAATGGAGAGATATATACATTTATACCCCACGTGTTAAAGAAGCCTGAGTAGGTGTTTGACATGCATTAAGTATATATATATATATATTTTGTATATATACACTTATTTAAGTCATATCGATTAACATCTATCAAGATCTTCTCCTTACTTTTCTACACACTTTCTTTATATTCTTACATGTTTTTTTTTTTATAAAAAATTAAAAAATACACTTATTTAAAATATCTCAAACCACCCGTATGTTTTTGACCCCCTCAATAATTGTTCCATCAACCACGTTATTAGCTCTGCCCAAATGTCTTTGGTCTGCTCTCGATAGACTGTTACGGCCATCAACCACGTTGTTAGCTTCGCCTGAATGTCTTTGGTCTGCTCTCGATAGACTGTTAAACCAATGAAAAACTTTTTATTTTTATTTTTATTTTTTTTAAAAAGTGCGAATATGTCATATTTTCTGTTTGTGGGATATGAAATGGAGAGACAATACAATCATACATTTATATCCTACGTGTTAAAAAATATATATATATATATATTTACCTATATATACTTATTTGGGTCATATCAATCAATATCTATTAATATCTTCTCTCTATTTTTCTTCCTACATTCTTTACTTTTCTACAATTTTTTTTTTTAAATCAAACAGTACACTTATTTAGAACATCTCAAACCACCCCTAAATATTTTTGATCCCCTCAATAATTGTTCCATCAACAACGTTATTAGCTCTGCCCAAATGTCTTTGGTCTGCTTTCGATAGACTGTTACGGCCACCACATTAACAAGAACACTAAGTATATACAACATGATGTTATAAAGTAATATGCAAAAAGTATAATTTTTATTACAAAATTACATAACTTTATGCATACCTTATTTTGTCATTCATAAATTTCATAATACACATCACAAAAAAACAAAAACAAAAAATTATGAACAAAATAATTCTTCACTTGAAATGCATTGAATGATTTCATTTCATATTACAATGTTTCCAGGAAATCGATTAATCCCGACCTCCCAAGAAATCAATAACTTTGTGAAGCAGAGAATTATTTGTATTAGTTCGGCTACCAATACAAAAATTAAATATAGAAACACACGCAATGCACATAAATAAAAATAAATAAAATTTTATAAAATTTATTAATAGACCCACTTTTAAAAAAGGAGAAACTACATTTAGGTGAAAAAAAGAGAAAATAATTATCAGCATATGAGAGGTGCAAAATATTTCATTTACACTCCACCACAGACACACTTCCACCCCCGTGTGTTAGTAATTTCTTTTTCTTTGTCCTACCTTCATGCAGTCCCCCTTTAAAAGTTCTTATTGTCCAGATATATTTTGTATCTAGATTGTGATTTGTTTTGTTTTTTCATTAGCTATTGGCACGGGATCCAGAAGTACTGAGGTTACAAAACCTTTAAGCCTAGTTCCGGAATGAGTGTAACTATCTTCATCCTTGTATAAAACATCTATCACTTGTGCAAGATTGACTACTCGCAATAACAAAGGCATTGGGACCTCGATTGGATGGAGGCACTCTGCATTTATATCTTTCCATGCATTTGTAACTTGTTTTTGAAATTCAATAAGCACTTCTTCATGCTGTTTCATGTAACATTCCGCTGCCGAAGCTACGTGACCTCTCTTTTGCTCAAGCTACAATAATTGTTACATGACGGTTAGAGAATATGATATAAAATTTAGATTCTACGGGTATGTTTGGTAACGTTTACGTTTTCAGTTTATATTTACAAAAATTTTATAAATTGGTTTGTTTATTTTTTGTTTATTTTTAGAAAAATATAAACTACAAACGCGTTTGGCAATTGGCAAAATGTTTAAAAAATTTTAAAAATATAAAAAAGAGTGAGAAATGGCAAGTGGTGCCAAGTGGCGGTGGAAGACGGTGGTGGAAAGTGGTGACGGTGGGTGGTGGGTAGCTGGTAGTGGTGGGTGGTGGCAGGTCGGTGGTGGTGGTGGGAGAGAGAGAGAGGTATAATATAACACAAACCATTGTAGGGAAGGATAGTTTTTTTCAAGTAGCCACCATATTGGAACAAACATGACACTATAATAGAAAGAAAAAAATATAGAAAATGTATGGAAATAAACAGAGTAGATCTACCCCATTTTTTTGCATTGAAAACCAAATGTAACAGTAGAAGAAAAACATATATATATATATAGGACAAGACTGGTTGCTCAGTTGACCTGCCTGTGGGACATGGTGTCCCTAGCAATAACTTGTTTCCTTCCTACACTGAAAATGAAAATGATTGGTTCATAGAATGAATTCATGCATGTTTGAAGAACTCATAGAGAAATTGATTATTGTCTCAAAAGATTTGTCCATATCCCCTTTCTAAACTACTCAATTTTATGTATACAAATTTTAACTCGGTATTTGTGAGTCAAATCTCTATCTCGGGTATAAGTCTACAATAAATAATAATATACGAAAGAGGGAAAAAAAAAAAGGAAAATGTTTGGTAGCTGAAAATTTTGTAATTCAAATGGTTCAAATCTGTCAAAACGACGTCGTTTTACACTCAAAATCTATTAAAACGACGTTGTTTGGAATGATTTGAGTCATTTGAGTCACAAAATTTTGAGTTATCTAACATTATTGAAAAAAAAACATTAGAATGTCGTAGTTGAGTTGTGACCGTAGTATGTTAAAATGAAATAACTTTTAATATTCAAGTAAAGGGTGGTAGCAGCGAAAGACGGTGGTGGAAAGCGGTGACGGGTGGGTGGATGGTGGTAGCAGGTGGGTGGTGAGTGGTGGTGGCAGGTGGGGGTGGGGGGTGGGTGATGGGTGGTGGGTGATGGTGGCAAAAAACGGTGGTGGAAAATGGTGGCGGGTGGTGGCTAGTGTTGGGTGATAAAAAAAAAAAATCAAAACTCAAAGCGAAAATACATTTTTTGTGTTTTCATTTTTTGGCCAAATGTATAAACTGAGACCACTAATTTATAAATAAAAAATTTTACCAAACAAGTTTTTATTTGAGTTTTTAAAATTTTTGTAAATATAAACAGAAAACTGAAAACGTAAGTGTTACCAAACGGCACCTACATATTTCATAAATAGTGTGTTGTATTTAATTTTAAAAAATATTTTTAGATGTCCCATAATATCTTACGATATATTAATTAAGTGCTATAAAAGATTTTAACCACGTGACATCTAATTACCACAATACCATTTGTTTTGTTAAAATATTAATTACTTGTCATAGAATTTTTATTTTTATTTTTTAAAATTTCACTTGCAAATCTTTAAAATTTTATGAAATTTATTCTACACATTCATTTTTTTTTTATTTTATAAAATTTCTATTTTTTGAAAAAAAATACCAAAAAGTCAGATCTTTTTTGAATTTGATTTTGTCTGTAGTAATTTTTTTTTTTCAAAATTATGTCAAATTGTTTTTACTTTTCTTGTATAGACAAATCTAAAAAGTAAAATTTTTTTGAAATTTTTTTTAAAAAAATTAAAAGGCCAAAATAAGCCAAAAAAGCCCACTAGTTTTAGCTTATTTTTATTTTTTTGGACTTATTTTGAAATTTTTTATAAAAAAAATTAAAATTTTCGATTCATCTCGTCAAGTTGAATTTAAATGTCTAATACTTTTTATTTTATTTATTTATTTTTAATTCAATAAAGATGAACAAAGCTCACCACATCAACAACATTGACAATACCGCGTGATCATCGGGATTACAACATAATACACAATTTTGCAAGACTTCTGATTTATCTTATTACCTTGTAGCTAACTATGTCATTCATGAGTCTGCAAACTACTGATGAAGCTTGAACAACTAAAGGATCACTTGACACCCAATCAAAGGCCTCTTTGGACTCCACCTCTCCCATGCCCACCAAGGAAGTGGTTGCTAGCGTTGTGTAAGCACCAGTTACTAGAGCAACTCGCATATACTCTTCGATACTTGGAACATAGCCTTGGTGAAACCATTTGGCTTCTTCAAAGTATGCTCTAACTAAATTTTTCATCTAAGATTTGAACAAAATCGATCAGTATTATTGCTTTTTGATCAAATTTCACATATAATCTTAGTGCTAATCACAAATTGTTTGTTTGTAACCAATCAGTACGAGGCTTACTGCAGATTTTGCGTAGTGGACGCGATATGATGTTCCTTTCCTCGCCATCTCTTCATCAATCATGTTTTAAACATCTAGAAGTGCTTGATAACATTGTTTCATGTACTCTCGAAGTTGATCTATGGTTGATTTCCCACCTGAAATACAGATAGATAATGAACAATTGAAGAGGTTTTGATACTTCTATAAAGATCAAATGCAAAGTTCATTGAGGAACGAATAGGTTCGAACCTCTCAATTGCATTAGTGAAGAGCACAAATTCTTCTGAAGTACCATAGACATCATAGATGTCATCAATAATGGAAGTCAAGGCAATCATTTTTGTTAGCATCCTTCTAGCAAGTAGGTATTGGGGCTCAAAATAAACTCCCAATATCCAAAAATAGCACTCCACTATTCTGTCTCTTGCAAAAGGCATTTTCTTTGCAAAGTTCAATTCTTTCCACCACCTGAAATATGTAATATATGTTAGTCAATTTTTAAACCACCTCAATATGATTGAAAAGTTTGACTTAATTAACAACCTTACATATCTATAAAAAAAATATTGATAAAAGTGCTTAAAATTTAAAATATATGGATGAAAAAAGTACACAATTTAAATTTATACTATACATTTAAATTTTGAGAATTTTCCAATTATTTTTTTTCTGGGCGTAAATTTATGTAAGTCACCTTGTGATTTCGCTTAGTTCCCATTGGTGCTTTTTTTGCAATAGGTACCACAGACTCAAGGTGAGTGATGGTAAAAGACAGTGCTTCATCTAGTATATCTTCTCCTCGCACCCTAAGATGTGCAGCCTCATACAAGCTTAACATTCCTCTCACTACAGGAAATGAAGGTTTTAACGGCGTTTTATTTAATGGCGTTTTTTTGAACGTCACTGTTTTATAATATTTAACGGTGTTTTGCAAACGTCGCCTTTTTTTAAATGAAAACGGCACCGTTTTAATGATAGGACGCGTTCAAAAGCGCCTTCAAATCTCTAAACACTATCTCCCTAAATGGGCCGGCCGCTGACTCACTCTTCTACACCCTCTTCCTAAGCTCTCACTCACTCAACCCTCTCCTGATCTGTGGACGGCTCGCTCGCTCTCTCTCTCTCTCTCTCTCAAATACTTCCAATAGCAGTGATTCATCTCAGAATATCAATCGATCGATATCTCAACGGATCGCTCTCTCTCAAGCTCTCTCTCAACGGATCGATCGATCGAATCTCGGTGATTCATCTCAGAATGACATCTCGGCGATTTCAATTTTGATTTCAAAGCGCGCTCTCTCTCAATTTCGAAGGTCTCTCTCTCGATTGCGAAGGTCTATCTGTTATGCGGAGATCAAGGCATTGAGAGAAGGCAGAAAGGTTCGGATCTACCCCTTCTCTCTCTCTATATGACTATCGTAAATCTGATTCGGTGATTCTGTTTTGTTTGTGTTGGTTCAGTGATTCTATATATATATATATATATATATGTATATATATTATAACTCTCTTCTGTTTTGTTGATTTGGTTGTTGCCAAGTTTTGATTCTTTAGTGCCGAGCGTGCTGTTAGGTTTTTTATGGGGCGAATTTCGATGCATCTTCTAGAGATTTTGTGTTGTCCGAATGGAATTTACACTGCACAAGGGCTATACCTGATATTGCAGTGTGAATGGCTCATGTACAGAGGACTAGTTTTGATGAGAGGGATGTCGAGCAGGTGATGTAACTTCTCTATCTTTTTCCTTTTCTTTTCTTTCATAATTTTATTGCCAATTAGAATTTTTTTGCTTTTGTTTCCTATCTGAGGTTGCTTCCATAGCTATATGATGGGGACAGCTTTAACTATTAAATATTGTAGAAGCCATTTTCACAACTTTTTAGGAGAAGAAGCAAATGTAAAAAAATCATAAACCAATTTATTGGGCCACATTGAATCTGTTATGTCTGACACAATTTCTTTCTCAATTGGAAAAATACTACACACTCACAAGACTACAAAATCAAACAATGGAGGGGCACAATGCCCGCTCAAATATACATAGTTGCCAAAAATTTACTTCAATTTACAAATTAAGACTTTAGAAATTTTGTTCTTTTCTTTAATAGCCAGAATCTGAAAGTGTGGCTTCTGTGTTGACTTGATATCCAATTGCATTGAATTTCCCATTTGAAAGTCTGCTTTAAATCCTTTCAGTTTTCTTTTCTTTGAGAGAACTAAGATGGTTGTTGGTATCTGCAACTGATGGAAATGAGTCTTGCTGGGGTTCTTAAACATAAACAAAGAAGAAAAAAGAATAGAAGAACAAAAAAAAAAAAACCAACAAGAAGTCATATGAAATATTTTTCACTTTAAGGTGCAAGTCTCCATTCCAATTTTACATTTTGACTGCCTAGGAACAATTAAAATGCTTATGTGCCATTTTGAATTGTGAACAAGTAGTATCCTAGTTTTGAATATTAGTTACATGGTTAATTCCTTTGGCTTCCTCTTTGAGTCGAATGGTCCCTCTTCTTACATTGTAATCTATAGGCATCACTGAGAATATGATAGGAAGGCTGGCCTTTTGATCAAGTTTGCAAGTGTTCTTGCTTTGGAGTTGAGCGATTCCTCATTTTGATCGAGTATTTATTGTGTAGAGTAATCCAGCAGTGCATCAAGTGATTTTGTTGCTTGTGGTCCAGTGGTTCCTATGCTTCTATCTTTGCTTTGGCCTTAGACATGGGATGGATGCCCATGATTAAACACCATTTTTGGTGTAGGAAGGCCATGATTGGGAATTTCTTGTGATATCATGAAGTTTTTATTTATCTTCACATATGCTAATTTTCTTAATATTCTCCCTGTTTCCTCTTAGGGTACTTCAGTATGCTATATGCTTTTGCTAAATTATCCGTGAGTGATCTGATAATTTTTTATGTATCTTATTTTTAAATGTAGTCTATTGCAGCCTTAAAGAGGGGGCATATCTGCTAAAGAATGGACAGAGGGAAGCCGAAGTTTTGTCCATTCCGGCTTTCTACTGTAAGTTATTTGCATTGATATAAGTATGGATTAGGTCTACATTTCTTTCTACATGTTTTCCAGTTACGCTGATTGCATGGTATATTATGTTTTTCAAATGTGTATCTGGTTTGTACTGTGATAAAAATAAATATGTTTTTGAAAGTGGATAAAAGGCCTACAGGTGGGCTTTGCTTTGGGAGAAGTTATTCAGTGCTTCCAGGACATCACCTGGCGAAGGCCATGCGGTGGTCCATGCCTCTTACAGACAGACATCCCAAGCAATCTGACAGTTTCTCCCAATAAATATGCAAGTCACATAAATATGTAAAATATCAATGACGGTAAATGCTTTAAATTATCTGATAAAAGAAATCCATCTAGTGTTCACAAAATATGAATCAGAAGTCATTTTGTGATTTTGAAAAGTTTTTCCCTTTGTAGTTTTGAAAAATCGGGGTATTACATGAAATAAAAGCATATTCATATTAATTAAAACATTGGTAATGAAAGCTTACTTTTGGAAATTGAGCCAAGCTATGGTTCCCTACATGTGTAAATATAACAAATTCTTTTTTATTTATTTATTTTGAGGCCAATTTTGAAGATATGCACTTTTGCTGTTATAATTGTGGGTAATTTTGTCTTCCTATAGAAAGTTCAACATGAATTGTTGTCCATTTATGCAACCCAATTGCTCGAGAAGGAGCACTCTGGATGTCATGCATTGCTTAGGGATGACAAGGTAGTCATTTGGACCATTTTTTTTTATCAGACTTGGACAGTGTTATTTGGGCTGTGTTTGAATCTTAGATTTGTAGAAAATTATTAAAACAATTATATATTATGATTGGAAATAAGAATTTTTCAAGAGTTTCTGGTGAGTTAACAATAAATTTTTCAAGAGTTTCTGAGAATTTTCTTCATGTTGTATTAGAGATCTTAGAAATGTCTCAAATCTTTCTGAAGAGTTTTCTTTAAAATTCCTGAGTTTCATCTTAATTTCATGCTATTTCCTTATATTCTTATTTCTGATGGAGATTTTTGTGAATGATTGAAATGTGGTATGAGGTGTAGTCTTTTGATGTTTTTGTATTGATTGTGATACTGTTTTCATTCCACATAGTATCATTTCTGTGTTGCCCCTTTGAACTTATAAGTAGCGGCGAGCTTCTACTATTTTATGTCTTGTTTTAATAACAGTAAGGGAGTTGAAGCAGCAGTCCTGTATAGTTGTAAGTCACCAAACATATTTACAATGGCTTTCTGGTCTCCGTCAAGGAATGGTCAATTCCTGACTTGTGTGTAGTAGTTAAAGGTTGGGTGTGTGTGAGAGAGAAATGGGTCTAGTTCATATATTTTGAAACGGAATCTGCTTGACTTGTAAAACCTATTATGTTATCCACCGATTGAAAATTCTTGTTTCCTGGCTTTCCTTTTGGTTTCCCCTGTCCAAATTGGATAGATTAGAATTGTAGGAGAAATAACTTGAAGAAGTTCTACTTTGATACTATACATTCTTTAAGTTACATGGGTTTCCAAATGTCTTACTACAAGTGATGCTCTGTAAAATCATTAATTACATGGGTTTGGTATTTAGATGCATTCCTATTTTTTGCTTTTATTGCATGTGTTGGTATTTGTTTGCAGTCAAGCACTCTCTGACCACAGCACATTCCAGGCTAGTTAACATGCAATTTTTCATGTGGTTTCGTAACGGGTTTTGTCTTCTGTCAACTTCCTCTTTTTACGTTAACAAGTTATGATCTTACGATCTTACGGGTATTACAAGTTTTGCAGGATCAGGTATCTCTGCTTCTTATGGACCGAGGGCTTATTTTTTACCGATGAATTTTTTTACAGGTTTCATGCTGTGACAGAGGATTGGATTTAACTGGGTTTTGCAAATCACATTTGGAAGGATTGTGAAAGACTCCCATTGAGTTAGTAAAGTATGGCCCGCAATGTTGTAATTTTTTATTCTAGTGTCTGTATTCTATCTATCTAGGTAATTATTCTAATGTCCTTTTCTTTTCTTCTCTTCTCTTCTCTTCTCTTTCTTCCTTACCCAAAACCCCTCTGCAGGTGTGTGGCAGAGAAGAAATAAAATTTACTTTTTGGAAGTTAAAATCTTGTTAAAACAGGTGTTTAATTGTGTTTTTTGCTTGTATTTCATAGGTATTAAGTCTGCATGAAACCAATGTTTCAATTTGTGTTCTGATAATTGACTTTCTCATTCATTTTGTTAATCTTAGTAATCTATCAAACCAATGTTTCAATTTGTGTATATATATAGATCCCTGTGTTATTTTTGGAGGGGCATCTAATTTTGGTGACTCCTTAATGTAATTCAAATGATTTGTGTGAATGTTTTTTTTTTTTACACAATGACTGTGGACTATCATTTGATAAGATTTTACTATGTGAATGGGAGTTATTATTTCATATTAGTGTTATTTTTCAGTTTTATTATAGGTTTTTTTTTTTTTTTTGGTTCAATAACCTAAAATTAACACAATTAAAAAAAAAAAAAAAAAGAGGGCTATCACGGCGTTTTTAAAAACGTCGTTAAATAGCATTAGAGATACAACGGCGTTTTAAAAACGTCGCTAAATAACATGCTGACGTCATGTTACCGTTAGTAAAATTTTTAACGGCGTTTTTAAAAACGCCGCCTATTGTCATATAGCGACGTTTTTAAAGCGTCACAGAGTTATAGCGATGGCCGCATCTTCGGCGTTTGGCGTAAAACGTCACAAAAAGATTTAACGGCGTTCTTAAGACCTATTGCGGCGTTTTTAAAACGCCCCCAAAACCTGAATTTCCAGCAGTGTCTCACATCACCAATTAAGGATTCACGAATTTTGCCATTGTCGTCCTTGAATTTGTTGAAGACATCTGCGTAACCCATCCGACACATGATATATTAGTGTGACACAAAATAACATATGGACTTGTATGGTTGTGTTTGACTTCTTTTAGCCATGTTCAGATACCAAAACATCAGATGCATGGCAAATGAGACTTACCACAAGAGATGGGATATCCTTGCTGTCTAAGTAACCAAAACGAGAGAGCAACAGTATAAAGATCATCGTTGCCTTTGTCATCATGATGATCATAATCGGTTTCATATATATGTTGTAAAGCTGCCTCAATCTCACTTTCAAAATGGTAACACACGCCTAGGCGTTGGATTGCATCGATGAAATTCAGTTTCTGTGAAGGCTGATCATTAGCTGCCACTAGCATCTTTCTGCTGCTGAAGCTGTTGGCCCATTTTAACATCCACTTCCTAGATAAACAATGAGAATATAGGATATACATACAAGGAAAATTATATTCTTACTCAAAATTTATACATAAAATACAGAAAGAATAATTTGATAATGTTATTTTTGTAAATGAAATCAAACTTCACTGTTCATAAGTAATGTTATTTTTCAAATGGATATTGTGAATTTGAAAAATAATAACCAAATTAGTTATTATCAAGTCTTTCTATATGAAACAGAGATATGAAAACAGAGTTGTTGCTCCATGTTAACGTCCACTTCCAGCAACATGAAAACATATACATACATATATATATATATATATTCATGTGTCCAACAAAATTCCATGATAATAAAAATGGTTGTTCAACAAAATTCCATCTAGTTTCTTTTGTGTCCATGCTGTCAGATTTTAAATATCAGTTGATATGTAATAAGATTTTAGACTTTTGATACTAATATTTATAGATATATTGTTCGATATTGTTTGATATCGATTGATATATAACCGTATCTTTGCTAATACCTGTTTTAATGCTATTATTTAAAACCATGCACAAAATTAAAGACAAACATTAAATCTGTGCAATGCTAGCAATTCCAATTTTACCACGGCATGAGAGGCGTATGTGAGGAAATGATCTCCCCAAATGCTAGGATGATAATTGGCTGAGCGTCGAGTGACCTCCGGTACCATATTTTTGGTTGAATCAGGAATAGGTAAAGAATGAATAGATAATTCCATGTTTTTGTTTTTGGTTGTGTGAAGAGAGAATGGAAGTGAACAAGAACACTCTTGTGGCCTCTTTATTTTTTTCTTTCACTTCTTGCCTGTGGCGGACCTGGACCGAGGAGCTCTAGTTCTTTGCGGACCCCACACCCATGTGAGACGTTTGATCATTTGTTTGGTAGAAAATTTGGTGTCCCTAGCATTACCCAATAAGGAAGGAAAATGTTAGAGGTTCCAAATTTTCTACCAAATAAATGACCAAATGTCTCACATGGGTGTGGGGTCCGCAATTTTGTGGACCCCACACCCATGTGAGACATTTGGTCAGTTATTTGGTAGAAAATTTGGGACCTCTAGCATTTTCCTTCCTTATTAGATAATGGTAGGAATACCAAATTTTCTACCAAACAAATGATCAAACGTCTCACATGGGTGTGGGGTCCGCAAAGAACTAGAGCTCCTCGGTCCAGGTCCGCCACAGGCAAGAAGTGAAAGAAAAAAATAAAGAGGCCACAAGAGTGTTCTTGTTCACTTCCATTCTCTCTTCACACAACCAAAAACAAAAACATGGAATTATCTATTCATTCTTTACCTATTCCTGATTCAACCAAAAATATGGTACCGGAGGTCACTCGACGCTCAGCCAATTATCATCCTAGCATTTGGGGAGATCATTTCCTCACATACGCCTCTCATGCCGTGGTAAAATTGGAATTGCTAGCATTGCACAGATTTAATGTTTGTCTTTAATTTTGTGCATGGTTTTAAATAATAGTATTAAAACAGGTATTAGTAAAGATACGTTATATATCAATCGATATCAAACAATATCGACCAATATATCTATAAACATTGGTATCAAAAGTCTAAAATCTTATTACATATCAACTGATATTTAAAATCTGACAACATGGACACAAAAGAAACTACATGGAATTTTGTTGAACAACAATGTTTATTATCATGGAATTTTGTTGGACACATGCATTTATACACACACACGCATATATATATATATATGTATGTTTCCATGTTGCAGGAAGTAGATCTTAACATGGAGCAACAACTCTGTTTTTATAATTAATATCTCTGTTTCATATAGAAAGACTTGATAATAACTAATTTGGTTATTATTTTTCAAATTCACAATATTCCATTTGAAAAATAACATTACTTATGAACAGTGAAGTTTGATTTCATTTACAAAAATAACATTATCCAATTATTGTTGCTGTATTTTATGTATAAATTTTGTGTCAGAATATAATTTTCTTTGTACATAAAAAAATATTTTAAAAAATTAATAAATACAAAAAATGTACTGAATTCTTATATTTTTTTATATTTTTGGTATTTAGTGAATTTTTAAAAGGTTTTTTTTTACAATTTTTTTACTTTTTAGGTGTATTTATGTTAGATGTGTCTAAAAAGTAAAAAAATTGCTTAAAATATTAAAAAAATTTAGTAAAAACAAAAAAATACGAAAAATAAGAAAGTATAATTTTCTGAAAAGTGTTTTTTGGAAAGTGGAAACAATCAAGGTGAATTAAATTTTTGTCACTTTTCTTTCATTTTTTCTTTCTTCTAAAAAATTCTTATTCAAATCTTGATCCAACACGATTTATATTTGTGGTTCCAAACCCAGTTTTTTCCACACATGCAAACCACACCCACCCTCTTATGGTTTATAATAGTATATCATTATTTATACATACACAACATAATCATATAAACAGGTCTATAATATTTATTTGTGTATATATGTACATATCTATCGTCCCAGAGTATCATGTGACTATATTCTCTCACTAATTATCATTTATTATACTCTTTTATATTTCTCAGTCACCCAACACAAATAATTAATACTCCACCTTTCCACCAATCAAACTATTATAGAACATCACGTGGCTATACTCCGAGACTACCGAATAATCTCCCTAAAAAAAAAGATGTATCAAACGGTTTGAAAAGGGAGTCTGTATATCATTTTTCATGTAATTGACATGATTGGTTGACAATTAGAAATAATATAAGAGAGAATTGCCTTAGATATTCTAAGGCAATGCCATATTATTGGGTTTAAAAGGCGAGTTTAATGTTTTTAGTCTAAATAGCATAACCTACAAGTCCATTTTTTAGACTAGACCCAATGATGTGTAAGTAAAATGATTTGTTGATAATTAAAAAAGCTATGAGAGATGAAGTTGCCTTAGATATTCTCCAGGAAATTACTATTCAGAGTAAATTTTGAAAAATTATTACACAAAGGTGAAAAAGTTTATAATTTTAATTATTAATATTTACAATGTTTATTACTTTTTGTAAATATTTTTTTTTCTAACTACTGCTGATATATAATTCTTCCGATATTTTAAGGCAATGCCACATCATTCGATTTGAAACGTAAGTCTAATTCTTTTAGCCTAAGTAAGATCACCCTTCATTTTGTAAAACACTCAAAAGCTCTTATAAATAAACTTTCATTTACATTATAAAATCAAAAAAAAATATAAAAACTCAAACTATGTGATTGGTATTAACACTGCATTATTATTATTATTATTATTATTATTATTATTATTATTAAAAAGAAATTTCCATTAACGAAGCCAAACGGCATATACATAGAGGAATCCATCCAACAGACATATACAGGAGTAAATCAAGAAATACGCAGGAGTAAATATATGAAAATACTTAGACGCACAACTCGTTTAGTTTAGTATTTGCAAGGGGAAGAAGAAGAAAAAAACAAGGTATATGTTAATAAAATATAAACTAATTTTTTTTTCTTCAATTACATTTTCAATTCTAAGTTTCTTTTGAAAAAAACTAAAAATTTCGGTGCGACGCTAAATTTTTTATTTACCAAACAACTTAGAAAAAGGGAAAGTGATGATATACAAGTATATTTTTTTAACTCATTTTCTAAATTAAATGATGTGTAAGAAAGTTGATTGACTACTAATTAAAGAAGACACAAGAGAGAAAGTTGTCTTAAATATTCTAATTAATTATCACTTAAATTTAAAAATTAGTTATTGACATAACTTAAATCAGTAATGATAGAGACCCCCACAAAACATAACCTCTACAATCCCAAAATGATCTGAACGTCACTGTCAGACACAACCTTCAAAAAAAATTCAAACACATCAATGGTCAGTACATCGGTGGGGGTCGTGGGAGTCCTCTTTTATAGGGATCCCAAACATTTTTCAACTTAAATATACTTTTTGACTTTTTTTTTTAATTAAAAAAGTATATAAAAAAAGATAGATGTATGAGATAACTTTCGACTTTTACAAAAAAAAAAAATGTAATATAAAACAATAGTTAGTGGTGTTTTGAAAAGATGGTGAAAAATTAAATTTTTGTAGTTTTTTGACTTTTTTGATGTAAAACAGTAAAAAAGTGATGTGATTTAAAAAATTAAAATTTCAAATAGTTGACTTTTTATCAACTTGTCAAAACACCCCCTTAGTAATGTAAATTTATATTTTTACCCCCCTTTTTCACAAAAAAAAAAAAAAATACAGTTAAAAAAAATGCAGCTTGATGAGACATGAAGAAATTTTTTTTTTTGGGGTCCTCGCTTCTGTAACAAATGCAGTTTGATGAGACGTAAAGAAATTCTTGTGTTTAGTTTCAGTTTTCTGAATTCAGTTTTTTAAAAATTGAGTTTTTATTTTTTATTTTTTTAATTTTTAGTGAATATTTTTTAAATTTTAAGCAATTTTTTAACTTTTTTAGATATACCTTACTTAGATGCATTTAAATAGCAAAATATTTGTGAAAAAAATATTTTAAAAAATTAATAAATACATAAAAATATTGAAAATGTATTGAATTTCTATATTTTTTTGTATTTTTGATATTTAGTGAATTTTTTAAAGACTTTTTTTTATAAATATTATACTTTTTAAGTATATTTGAGTTAAGTGTGTCTAAAAATTTAAAAAAAAAATTACTTAAAATATTAAAAAAAATCATTGAAAACAAAAAATAAAAAAGTAAAATTTTTTCAAAAATACTTTTTAAAAATCAAAGCCAAACGTACTGACGTTGTTTTGGTCTACATGTTCAACATGCAAGAAACACTACAACAAAAACAAGCAACGACAATCAACAATGATTCATCCCACTAAAAACATCACCACTAATAGCACTAATGCATTAAAAAAATAAAAAAAAATAAAAAAAAAAATACAACTCCAAGACCAAAACATCACATCAGTAATGACGGGACCCACTACCACCTAATTAGTAGGAGCACTAATTAGTGCTCCCAAGCATTTTTCCAACGACAATATTTTTTTTATGGCGTTTTTATTGAAACTCTATCATTGATCAATTAAAAATTAAAAACTACAGTGCTGTGTTAATTAAATTTCAAAACAATGTTGTTGTGGGTGCATATCTGACGCGGTTACATATCTTATCTCACTCTCTCCCTTCCTCTCACTCTTGCTTGAATTCACTCTCACCCTCACCCTTACCCTCGCTCGAAGTCTCTCTCAGTCTCAATCTCACTCTCACTCTCGCTCTCACTTGAATTCTCTCTCACTTTCAGTCTCATTCTCACTCTCTGTACTTGATCTCTTCATCAGATCTATGAAGTTTGTTGAAGATTTAAAGGTTGATTCTTGAAGATTCGAAGGTTGATTCTCCAGATTTGCAATTGTCTCTCACTCTTGCTCGAATTCTCTCTCACACTCAATCTCGCTCTCGCTTGTATTGCCTTTCACTCAGTCTCAATCTCACTCTCTGTACTCATCTCTTCATCAGATCTATGAAGTTTGTCAAAGATTTGAAGGTTGATTCTTGAAGATTCGAAGGTTGATTCTCCAAATTTGCAGTTTCTCTCACTCTCGCTCGAATTCTGTCTCAGTCTAACTCTCGCTCTTGCTTGAATTCTCTCACTCTCAGTCTCACTCTCACTCTCCATACTCATCTCGTCATCAGATTTGAAGGTTGATTCTGGAAGATTCGAAGGTTGATTCTCCAGATTTGTAGTTGTCTCTTTCGATTTTGTGAGTTTCAATTTGTTTAGGTTTTTCATTTAAATGAGGTGTAGTAATTCACAATTTTGTCCATTTGCACTTAGAAATCCCTGTCGAAATATAGTACATTTTGATTAATTTTTTTTTGGTTATACTGCTTCAAATTTTTTTTTTTAACCATGTTTTTTATTTTGGGATTAGGTTTACTGATAACAAAAAAATTATAAACGCAAGCTTTATTTTTGTAAAAAAATGATATGTGTAATGTTTGAAATATGTTTTTGTGAAATAATTTATACAAATTGTAACAATTTGTTTTAATCATAATTTGTATGTTTAATTAATTAATTAATTAAATTTTTTTTTTTTTTTTTACTTGCTCGAGTGCTTTGCAAAACTCTGCGCTGATTTAAAAGGTCTGATTAGGAGCAATTTGTTTTGTCCATATATATCTCATGCCACATTGCTGCAATTAATTAATTAATTTTTTTTTTTATAGCTCGAGTTAAGTGGATTTTCAGCCCAAAATTTTGGCTGTAATTATTTTTTCAAACCAGTTTTATAAAATATGTAAACCAAAGGAGCATTGAATGTCTGCAGATTTTCAAGATGCGAAGTATGATGAAAGAGAACAAAAAAAAGGAGTCATTGAGTGAATTTTAGTGATCCGTAAATAAAAAATAACTTCTTCAAAAAATTGAATTTGTTTTTACCCTCAACGTTTCATGACATGGATTTTTTTTTATTTAACAAACAAGAATAGAATGTTTTAAATAACATAATTTACCTTTCTCATATAAACACAAATAATCTTGTAATCCACTTTCCATTGCCCCCACAAACAAAGCTACTACACATGCGCTCGTACTACCAACGCCCATGCAATAGTCGCCTGTACATTGGCCATTTCAATGTCTTCATTTCCTAGAATCGTTGTATCTCCAATTATTGTCATTATTGGGTAGTTGGGAAGGTCTAGCGCTTCATAGTCCTCGACATTTTGGATATTTTGCATTACTTCATCAACGAGGCTATTTCGTCTTATAAAATTACAAAAATGTTAAACACCTCAAAAATTCTATCAAATTTTTTACCAAATGTCTCGCACGGGTGTGGGTCTCATGTGGATCCATACTAATATGAGATATTTGATAAAATTTTTGAGATCTCTAGCATTACTCATAAAATTATGTAAGCTCATTGATGTTGCAACAACAAGGAAACTTGTACTGTCCGAAAATCATATTTCATAATGTTCCTCAAGATGTCCCACCTTGACTTCCATGCCCTAAACGTTCTCTTGATAAAACTACGTAACAACGAGTGTGCCCTATTAAAGCGTTCGTAGTCGTCCTGTGGTCGTCGATTGTGATAAGTTGAATGGTGATACAGGTAGCCCTTGAATGGTGCCAAAAATCCTTTCTAATTATTATACCCACTGTCAACCAAGTAGTATTTCTCTGTACATAAACAATTATCATATATCACGCAACATTTATATAAAGTAAAGAAATTTATAAAAACTAGTGCACATATATCAAATAATTATTGAATACAATTTTATTAACAATAAAGTTTTACCTAGTTCAAGATGCACGAATCGATACACGTCATTACTTATAACATAATGCAAAACTGTACTGTTGTGCATGCTCCGATCCTAGCCACAGGAAACCAAAGTAAAGTATAAATCAAAGTCACACACCGCAATAATAGCCACACAAGTTATCACCAAACAAAGAAAAAATGAAATTAATAAACACACAGAAGTAAATATATGAAAATACCCAGATGCACAACTTGTTTAGGTAAGTATTTGTAAGGGAAAGAAAAAAAATGAGGTATATGTTAATAAAATATAAACTAATTTTTTCTTCAATTCCCTTTTCAATTCTAAATTTCTTTTCAAAAAACCTAAGATTTCTATGCGACGCTAAATTTTTTATTTACCAAACAACTGAAAAAAAGGGAAAGTGATGATATAGAAGCTTTCTTTTTAGATTCACTTTCTAAATTAAATGATGTGTAAGAAAGTTGATTGACTAATAATTAAAGAAGATACAAGAGAGAAAGTTATCCTAAATATCCTAATTAATTTTCACTTTAATTTAAAAATTTGTTATTTGACATAAATAAATATACTTTTTAACTTTTTTATTAATAAAGTAGATAAAAAAAATAGATGTATGAGATAACTTTTGAGTTTTAGAAAGAAAAAAAATAGTAATATAAAATAATAGTTAGTAATGTAAATTTATAATTTTACCCCTCTTTTTTGACCCCCCCTCCCCAAAAAAAAAAGAAGAAGAAGAAGAAAAAAAAGAAAAAAAAAATCTGCAACAAATGCAATGTGATGAGACGTAAAAATTTTTTTTTTTTTTCGGTTTAACTTCCCTCCAATTCGTGAACGGACTTGAGGGTGTTGTTAGGCCCGTAGGAGCCCACCACAGGTCATGTTTTGATAATTTGAACCGTTCAATGTGTGAAACTCGTCGAGTACTATCTGCTTTTAAAAAATCACGTTGATTAGATATCGATAACTATTTCATCGAATAATATTTCTGTCAACTATTTATTTTTCACCGTCTATTTTTTGTTATACAAAACTGATTTGATCACATAACTATCGATATCCGATCAACGTAATTTTGTAGACATGTAGTAATCTATGAGTTATATACATTGAACAATTCAAATTATCTAAATGGGACCTGTAGTGAGCCTCACAGGTCCAACATCACCCTCTAGTCTAATCATGGACCGGAGAGAAGCCAATCCTTTTTTTTTTTTTTTTGGTCCTTGCTCCTGCAACAAATGTAGTTCGATGAGACGTACGTTTGATTTCAGTTTTTTAAAATTGAGTTTTTTTATTTTTCATATTTTTTTATTTTTAGTAAATATTTTTTAAATTTTTAGCAATTTTTTAACTTTTCAAATGTACCTTACTTAAATGTATCTAAATAGTAAAATATTTGTGCAAAAATACTTTAAAAAATTAATGAATACACAAAAATATGAAAAATAGATTGAATTTTTGTATTTTTAATATTTAGTGAATCTTTTTTAAAAACAGTTATAAATATTACAATTTTTAAATGTATTTATGTTAAGTGTGTCAAAAAATTTTAAAAAAAAATTACTTAAAATATTAAAAAAATTTATTGAAAACAAAAAATTAAAAATTAAAGTTTTCTAAAAAATATTTTCTAGAAATCAAAACCAAACAAAATGATTTTTTTTTTTTTGGTCCTTGCTCCTGCAGCGACCAGTGATAACTTGTATGGCCATTATTGCATACATGTTCTTTTTTTTTTGATTCATTTATTGCATACATGTTCAACAATCAACACACCAGAAATGAGGTGTAATAATTCACACTTTTGTCCATTTACACTTAGACGTCTCTGTCAAAAAATTTTATAAACGTAAGCTTTATATTTGTTTTGCCTGACGATTTTGATCAAAAATTTCACAAAATTTTTCAAAAGTTAACTGAAATCAAACTTGTCAAATTGAGCCTGTGTTTGGCAAGTGGGTTTGCAGGTTTTTTTGATTATTTTAGCCACAAAAAATAAAATACGTTATTTTAGTCATAACAAACAAAACATTACATCCAACCCATAATCATTACATTCTTCTTTCACAAAAAAACTCAAAAAAGCCAAAAAACTCTTCCAAAACCAAGCTTTTAAGCCCAGGCTAAAATAGCCAAAAAAATCAAAAAGCCAACCCACTTCCCAAACGGAGGCTGAAACTCTTTTCACCTAATTTGTTGCAAAACTCTTATTTCAATGAAAAATAATAATGTGAAACAAAAGTGTGTTGCGGAAATAAGTATGTATTTGCAAAATAACACTATTGCTCCATTCTATTTGACCTCATTTGTTAAAAATTGTACAAATTTGTTTACCGTGAATTTGTACCGTTTCGTTTTATTATGTTGGCATCACAATTTTCCATAATAAAAATTAACAATTGCCATGTTTAATAGGAAAATATTTCGTGATGATCTAAAATAAAGAAGATTTTGTTTAGTGATCCGTAAATAAAAAATAACTTCTTCAAAAAATTGAATCTGTTTTTACCCTCAACGTTTCATGACATGGATTTTTTTTTATTTAACAAACAAGAATAGAATGTTTTAAATAACATAATTTACCTTTTTCATATAAACACAAACAATCTTGTAATCTACTTTCCATTGCCCTCACAAACAAAGCTACTACGCATGCGCTCGTACTGCCAACGCTCATGCAATAGTCGCCCTTACATTGGCCATTTCAATGTCTTCATTTCCTAGAATCATTATATCTCCAATTATTGTCATTATTGGGTAGTTGGGAAGGTCCAGCGCTTCATAGTCCTCGACATTTTGGATATTTTGCATTACTTCATCAACGAGGCTATTTCGTCTTATAAAATTACAAAAATACTAAACACCTCAAAAATTCTATCAAAATTTTTATCAAATGTCTCGTATGGATGTGGGTCTCATGTGGATCCATACTAATGTGAGATATTTGATAAAAATTTTGATAAAATTTTTGGGATCTCTAACATTACTCATAAAATTATGTAAGCTCATTGATGTTGCAACTACAAGGAAACTTGTACTGTCTGAAAATGATAGTTCATAATGTTCCTCAAGATGTCCCACCTTGACTTCCATGCCCTAAACGTTCTCTTGATGCAACTATGTAACAACGAGTGTGCCCTATTAAAGCGTTCGTAGTCGTCCTGTGGTCGTCGGTTGTGATAAGTTGATTAGTGATATAGGTAGCCCTTGAATAGTGCCAAAAACCCTTTCTAATTATTATACCCACTATCAACCAAGTAGTATTTCTCTGAACATAAGCAATTATCATATATCACGCAACATTTATATAAAGTAAAGAATTTTAAAAAAAACTAGTCCATATATATCAAATAATTATTGAATACAATTTTATTAACAATCAACTTTTACCTAGTTAAGGATGCGGGAATCGATACACGTCATTACTTATAACGTAATGCAAAACTGTACAGTTGTGCATGCTCCGATCCTAGTCATAGGAAACAAAAGTAAAGTATAAATCAAAGTCACACACAGCAATAATGGCCACACAAGTTATCACCAAGCAAAGAAAAGATGAAATCAAGAAACACACAGAAGTAAATCTATGAAAATACCCAAATGCACAACTTGTTTAGGTAAGTATTTGCAGGGGGAAGAAAAAAAAAATGAGGTATATGTTAATAAAATATAAACTAATTTTTTTCTTCAATTCCCTTTTCAATGCTAAATTTCTTTTCAAAAAACTTAAGATTTCTGTGCGACACTATGTTTTTTATTTACCAAACAACTAAGAAAAAGGGAAAGTGATGATATACAAGCTTTCTTTTTAGATTCACTTTTTAAATTAAATGATGTGCAAGAAAGTTGATTGACTAATAATTAAAGAAGATACAAGCGAGAAAAGTTATCCTAAATATTATAAGTAATTATCACTTTAATTTAAAAATTAGTTATTTGACATAACTTAAATAAATGAAAAATATTTGGGAGCTCTAAATTGGGAGCACTAAAGGAGCTCTAGAGAGTGGGTCCCACTGACTGATGTGATGTTTTGGCCTTAAGTTTTTTTTTTCTTTTTTTTTTTTGAATTTCCACCTCATTAGTGGTCCATTAGTGCTCCCAAATTAGTGGGATGTATCATTGTTGTAAATAAATATACTTTTTGACTTTTTTATTAAAAAAGTAGATAAAAAAAATAAACTGATGTATGAGATAACTTTTGAGTTTTACAAAAAAAAAAAAAAGTCTACAACAAATGCAGCGTGATGAGACGTAAAGAATTTTTTTTTTTTGGTTTAGCTTCCCTCCAGTCCATGATTGAACTTGAGAGTGTTGTTAGGCCCGTGGGAGCCCACCATAGGTCCCGTTTTGATAATCTGAACCGTTCAATGTGTAGACCTCGTCCAGTACTATATACCTTTAAAAAATCATGTTGATTAGATATCGATAACTATTTTATCGAATAAGATTTCTGTCAACTATTTATTTTTCACCGTCCATATTTTGTTATACAAAACTGATTTGATCACATAACTATCGATATCCGATCAACGTGATTTGCTAGAAGCATGGCACTTCCTCTTTGTTCATTCAGAAGCATGGCACTCCCATTACCATCCTCCTAATCTATGTTGATGATATTCTTCTAACTGACAACAATTCAACACATAGCCATATGCATCAAGCTTTCTATATGAAAGAGTTGGGAACTATTTCCTATTTTCTAGGTATCTCTGTTTAACCTATAGGTTCAGTGTATTTTTTGTCCCAACAAAAGTATGCTTAAGACATACTCACTAAAGCACGCCTAGCTGACTGCAAGCATTGTTCCTCTCCTATTTTTGTCAAGCCCAGTCTTCCTCATAATGCTCATTTACCCTTTGACAATCCATCTCTTTATTGGTTAAGACAAAATTCACGTAATTTTTTCATAAAAAATTAGAACAACACAAAAATGTATAAGTTTTCATAAATCACGTAAGTAGTTTTACAAAAATGCATAAGTGAATATTAATACAAGTAAGTTGTTGAAAAAAATTTTGATTGCACAAAAATGTGTAAGTTTTCCCAACTCACGTAAGTGATTTCACAAAAATACACAAGTTAACATTTTTTTTTTGATCGGCAAAATAAATCTTTATTGATGGGAAACATATAAAGTATGATAAAATACGTCAATAAAGAGGAGCTTGGAGCTAGTTCAAGCTCCAAGCTGGTGAGAAACCAACACACAAAGCAAAACAAAAACAACAACATAAATGTTCCACCTATCAACAGCTGAGCCCAACTACAGTGAACAAAACAAACTAGTTGCAGCCAATGAGTGATAGTTCTTAACCTAGTATTAATTCAGATAAGGTCTCCAAATTTGGTTGAGCTCCCCTAAATATAGACTCATTTCTAGGCGTCCATAATGTCCACACCACTGCGATAGGAATAACATTCTAGATCCTAAGCTCCTTTTTTTTTAACTTGAATCCAAACCACCAGTGAAACAGCTCAATTACAGAGCCAGGGAAAATCCATTGAAATCCCCACCAATCAATTACACTAGACCATAACTTCCATGCAAAAGGACAAAGCAACAAAATATGATTAAGAGTTTCAGGTTCAGAATTACAAAACAAACACAAAGAAACAGAATTACCCCTCAGGACACCAATTCGATGAAGGAAGTCAGCTGTCTTTAGTCTACCTCTCTAAGCCAGCTAGAACAAAAATTTGGCTTTTGGAGGAGCAACATTATTCCAGATAAATTTTGATAACTCCAGAACATGACCCTTATTAGCTTGAAGCCACCCATACAATGATCTAACTTGAAAAATTCTAGAAGGAGAAGGCAACCATCTAATATGATCCTCACTATTAGCCCTCAGTTCAGGACCCTCACCCAGAATCTGGAGCAAACGAAGCAATTCCTCCTCTTCCCATGCACGGAGAGGTCTTTTAAAAGTCAAAATCCACTTACCATTTGCAACCTTTTCATCAACAAACCACTTTAGAGATCCATGAGGCTCAGTAGATAAACCAAAAAGTCTGGAAAATTGATTCTCCAAGCTTGATTGACCAATCCACTTATCACACCAAAAAAGAATCCTACTACCATCCCCAACAACACGCCTTGAACATTCATTAGAACAAGAATTACTGATTCTCCTACATTTGTTATTGCATTCATATTGATTTTGCGGAAGATCTCCACGCTGTAGTCGGACCAAGACAGGTATTTACTCAGGTTATAGGTTATGTTTCGTTAGAGAATTTAATGATTGAAATAGACGGAAACGGGCAGTAGTTGCTGTTGTGCTTTTTGTGAGAGGTCGTTCCGAGTGTTTTTCAATAATCTAAACTGTTTATATTGTAGGATTTATCAAGTAAATTATCCATAAAAAAAAATAAAATTGATTAGATATCTGTAATCCTATAACCAAAGTACATTTGTTTTTATAAAACTTAACGGTTAACATAACTTTCATAAATTTTTAAAAATAATTAGGACCTAATCATAGGGTTATGAATGTCCAATTAACTTGATTTTTTATATGAATTATATTTTTGACAAACTTTACAATATGAACGGTTTAGATCATCGAAAAAAGAAATACAAATTCACTTTTTGTATGATTACAATGAAAAATACAGTAAAAGAAAATAAAAGAAAAATGCAATATAATTTTTTTTTCTTTTGAGTTCAGGCTCTTTTTCTTTATTCATTTCCTAAGTCAACTAAACGTAGTTGAAATTTTATCAATTCTTTCTCATTTTCTTTGTACTTCACTTTTTCTTCCATTTCCTTAATCAAATCCTTCAACCAAATACACCCATATTGCTCTAATAACTTTCTCATTTTCTTTCTTCTTCACTTTTTCTTCCATTTTCTTAATCAAATCCTTCTACCAAATACACCCATATTGTTCTAGTAACTTGATCTTCAATGATTTACCACTACGAAAATAACAGTTAGAAGTAATTTCATAAGGAATAGATATCATATAATTTACTTAGTACATGAATGATAATAGGATAAATTACAATAAATCTTATAAAAACTCATTTGCACTTTATTCTCTTGAACCTCAAAACGCAAAACTTTACCTCAGCTCCAACTATTATTTTGTTACTCTTTTAACACTTTTTGTTAAGGTTCTATTAAAGATTTAAATAGAATCATGCCAGGTGTGAAGCATATAACACCAATTGATTTCTTAGTATAATAATACTCTTATCTAATAATTTTATTTGCACTTTGTCTCCCTTATCTTAGTGACAAAGTGTAAACGGAATCACCAGATAAGAGTATTATTACCTTAAAATTTTAATCAATGTGTCTTGTTCTTTACATGTAATTTAATTTTTGTAAATCTTTAATAAAATTCTAACAAAAAGGAGTTAATTATAATAAGATAACACTATGAAGTGATTAATTATTGATTTTTATAGTTCAAGTGGACAACACAAATGAGTCATAATTCAAAGAAATTTGTTATAATTTATCCATGACAATAAATTGCAAATTGCGCTACGTACATGAATGGTAATAAAATACAAATTACAAATGGTAGTCAATTTGAATAATTTTAGTTTGGAGTAAAATTGTAATAAAATCTTTTAAAAGTGGGGTGCCCAACCAAATAATTAGATTGCATTTAGAAGTAGTGGAGACTTAAATGCTAAGTAGCACTTATGTTATAGAGATGTGTCTTATTGGGCACTCCTATTGAATGACGACGGTTGCTTACAAGTATGTCTGACACTTCTTTAACGTATCTTAGTTTAAAATTCTAAATCTATAATATCAGACACTTTATTGATACTTTATGGACACTTCTTGAATGCTCCTAACACAACTTATGTCATAAATCTCTTTATCATAACAATGTTATACATTATTTGAAATGCAACTTGTGTACTAATATGTTTCAAAACATTATAAGATGAAAATGTGATACGTATTTCATTTTTTAAAATACAATTCTACATAAATTATATATTTATGCTTAAATTATGTAATATGACTTTATAATTTTAAATTAGTGTTATGTTACTCTCTTCTTTTTTTCTCTTTTTTTTCATCATTACTAATGAATAAATTATTCATATTTTTTTACATATAGTAAGTGTATAAAAAATATAATTTTTAATGTGCTGCATGTGTATTGTGTCCTATTTTTTATTTATATTTTTTTTTTCAAATAATCATGTCAACATATTCATAACTTGTTCGTGTTCTATTTCGCGTCCATATATGTGCCATGTATGTGCAATATTGTAGCTTATATGACGACTTGAGGGCCTTTTAGTCCAGCTGATCAACCTTCGCACTAAAGGGGGCTTTGTGAAAACTAGTGTTTTCTGATTTACATGAAGCCCTTAAGCAATCAGCAAATCCATGGACATTTGAACCTGAATATCTATATAACATATATATATATAGATACAATATTTGATGGAAGAAGGGGAGATCATTTGGAACAACTAGTCATAACAGGCATCTGGGAATAGAATTTCAAAAATACAGATACCAAACCCAAAGAATTCTAATATCCTACTCCATTGTCTATGCTCCAATACTGACTCAAAGCACTGATAAATTTTGTGTGAAAGCTCATGGGCCTCTTAAAGTTCATTCAATGACAAAAGTGTCATTGAGGGAAGACATAATAGCAATTTCAACAACTACTAACATGGTGGAGTCTAAACTCATTTAAACTCATCCAAGAGAGTGATGGGCTCAAAACACAGCAAAGCATTTGAAAAAGGAAGAGTTGGGTGGAGTCGCAAACCCAAAACTTACACCAGTAGATGAATTTGCACTGGGGCATGTCCGTGTGTGATGAATTGCCATGCAACTCTCCCAGCTTGGCATTTTTAATTTGATCCTCGGAAGCAAAACCAATAACTCTTCAGTGCTACCAATATTGGAGACTTGGTTGAAATGAACAAAAAAGTAATCCAAAAAAATTGCAATACCAGCATTGAAATCAACAATATATTACTCTAATGTCGCTGCATATCAAGCAAATTATTGGAATAAAAGCCATCTATTCATATGCAAGTAAACAAACAACGTAAAATTGAAGGTAAAACTTTCAGATACATGATTACTTAGCTCAACTGGAAGTTATTTAGTCTCTTCATCATATTCTGAATTGAAAATACACACACGCATGCACACAGGCATATTCTTTGCTATACAGACATCCTCATTTAAATGCTCAATCAAATAGAGAGATACCCAGGATCAGGTCCAATCATAATTCTATACAAACTCATGAATCAACCTTATGATATACACAAATTGTAAACTGGGTTTTTCTTTAAAGTAATACAACCAAATCTGCCTAAGTTTACACTAAATGAGGTAGTTGAAGGAAACAATTCAACTATAACTTCAAAACTGCATTCTTTATCATAAAAGAATTAAAAATAAATAAAAGAAACTTCAAGGCTACATTATTAATCATAAAAATAATCAAAAACAATTAGAGAGATACATAAAGGTAAAAGGAGAGGACAGAAGAAATATGCTATCCATTGATTGGATCTTCTTGGAAGCTGAATTTGACCCATTTGAAGTGTAATCCAAACCACAAAACACATAACCTACTGTCTTGATCACATATATTGCACCATGGAGCAACTCACAGATGGACATTCTTACTCATTGTAAGTTTCTAGAAAGAGAAAAACATTGTCTTCTTCCAGTGAGCAGATATTCCAAATTATCAACAGATCAGCACATTCATTTAGAAGTCTCCAAATTCCATATGTTAAGCTATAATCTCATTCAAAAACTTTCAATGATATTGAAATAGGCTTTAATAGGACAATATGAAAACAAAATATTTAAGTTTCACCTTTTCCCATACTCCTAGGCAAACTGCTTAGAAGTCCATAACCTATCTCTAAAAAGAATTCTGCTGATGAATGAAAATAATTTGAAGTAAGTTAGGTTCAAATATAACTGTAATTCAGGTAAAAAATCTCACAAAGTTCCAGAATGTGATAGAATCCATGGACATGGACCAGGAATCAAGGAACAAATTAATAAGTCAATACTAACATAAATTACAAGCTAAGAAACACGAACACTTCTAAGAAGGTAGTCTGTTGCGTCCTTGCTCATGGAACACTTCTCAACTCTTGTTAAACACACCTCAAATATGTCCCACTATTTTTTTAAAATGTTCTAGGCTTGAACACACGCTAGACACTTGAAGAACACGTGCACATCACTTAGACACACGTGAAATACAACACAACTTTGAATAAAAATAACTTGAAGTCCAATAATAAAAGAAAACCAATGTTAATTTATATCTATTATCCTCGTTTAAAATTTTAAAATTAGTATTACATAACATTTTGTTATTGTCTTTGAATTAAATAGCTTCATACGTGACATATAATAAGTGTTTATCCTTATATATTACATAAATAAATATATAAACTACACGTTTTGCACGTATCCTCCAAGTGTCGTGTCTTATATTTTTTGAAAATTTACGTGACAGCGTGTCGACGACGTGTCACGTGTCCATATCAGTGTTTCTTAGATTACAAGAATCCTGTTTAATTGACAGCACATTTTGTTACAAATTCCCAAAATTTTGAACATCATTTCAACATTTTGAAAATCAAATAACAATCATAACAATTTTTAGGAAGAAAACAAAGAGGACTCCCCAATAACACCCTCAAATATATATCGATCTTCTCAAGAACCATCATGACTCCCAACGTTGACATCTAAAGAGACATACTAAAATTTCCAAGGAAACTTTCCCAAACTTTTCTTCTATTTGAAACCTTCACTACAGAAATGAAATGCATTCCAAATATTATCAGTAAATTAAACCAACTTTTAGTCATAAAAGTTGATTTCTAAAATTGTTCTGTATGTGTTTCATATTTTGAAAATAGTGTTTGAATTCAGGTTAGTACTGATGGGATAAATTAGATCATCATCTATACAAAACAAAGGCTCAAGGAAGTTAAGAATCTGTGAGATCCTAGTACATTGTATTAAAACAGCCTTGCCGATTTTGTATGCTTCTTTTCTATACTGCAGTCTGTAGATCACTAAATCACACAAGTAAATTACTTTGGGGAAAAAAGAAAACTCATACCTCATCTAATTGCCTAATATAAAAGAGTTGGTTGAGTGGAAAAAAATTACAGAATCGACTTTGGTTTAAGATCATTGCTTTGGGGGAAGCCAGAATTGATGTCTCCCAAAGACACTGCACACAGACTACACCGCTGTCTTCATCTTGTAATCATAAGTAACTGGAGCTAAAAATGATTTCCATAACTGCTTCACAGTGTTTTTCGACTAATCTGCTAGATTAGGCCAGAACTTTTCCACGCTGAGTTTGCAAATAATAAGTCCATTACATTTTCAACTAGTGATCCTGGTTTAAGACTCTAGGAATTCAATCTCAACAGATCATTGATTCTAACCTATGCACAAATTTCCCAAAAGCCAATAACATAACATAACATAACATATAGCATAGTAGACAATTTAGCCACTAAAAACTACAAAGTCTGCAGAAGGATTTGTTAAGTAATTAATAATACAAGACGAAACCCTTCACAAATTTAAATGTCTAAAAACGAAAACCTGATAATAGTTCCATTCAACACAGGCCTGAATACCCCACATGAACAATATCACAAACTTAAAGCTAGGAAGGCTAGCATTGAAAAAAAGAAAAAAAGAAAAAAAGTGAGAATTGAGCCAACATTAAGCACCCAAAGATACACATCCAATATCAAATTCTTGTTAAGCCAGGGAAAGCCTAATAAAAAATAAAAAAAAAAATCATGTTTCAGGCCAAAAAAAGAATATTTTACTTTGATCACCTTTTGAAACGAATTATTAGGTCATCGAAAAATATGGGAAACCCTTTCCCTCACCCTTTTCCAATTGCCAAATCAGATTCCTAACATCCTAAAAGGACGGCACCCCTTTCATAAAAATTAAAAATAAAGAACAATATGATGGAGACATCAAGCACATGAAGACTAGGTTTTTGGAAGGCAAGACTCAATCATTGACCAAAAGAAAGAATGGTGAAACTCCATCTCGTATTTGCAATATTTCATCATCCAAACCTATTCATCCTTAATTCTTGTTATGCCTCTCTATTGAAAGCTCAATTGGAGCTCTAATGATATTGTAGCAGTCATGACTGCAACAAATAGAGACACCACAACCACTGGCTACAAAGCATAAAATTATTGGAAGAAAGCCACTTATGTAATGGAATTCCATTGGTCTAATGCATTCCCTAATTCCATAGATTTCAAGGTTCTGTTCTAAAGAATCACAGTGCAATTTCAATCTATCTTGATCAACTTTCTCTCTTCAAAATAAATAGCAAATATCAATAGAAAAAGGAAAAGAGAATCCAAAGAAATATGCAACGAACTACACTATTCATAAGGGGGAAAAAAAGGCTCTAATTAATTACACAAAAAAGCTCAAAAAAGTAGTCAAAATTTGAGTCAAACCCAAACTCTCAACACATAGCCCATACCCATTGATTCAATCAAACACCAATTGCCCACAAAAGCTTGCAATGGTCATCCCCAATCATCGAACCGGTGGCCTCGGAATTCAGTCGAACGGTGGATCTACAAATTGGACAATTGGGCACTTTGGTTAGCCATTTGTCCACACAACTCGCATGAAACATGTGGTGACAATCCGGGAGAGTCAAGCACCAATCGCCATCTTTGAAGCAATCCAAGCACACGGCGCAGTCCACCCAGGAAGTTCCGGGCAATCGGGCGTCGTATTTGAGCCTCGGCAGGCACCTCTGGAGGTCCTCCGCGGAATACCCGGCTGCCGACGTGGCGAAGGAGTCAGCGGGGAATTGGGTATTGGAACGGCGGCGGAGGCGGTGGCGATGGAGGACGCCGCCGGCGAGGAAGAAGTGGATGACGGCGACGGCGGCGATTCCGAGGAAGAGGAAGAAGAGGGAGATGATGAGGACCATGATGATGGATTTGAGGAGGAGAGAGAGTAATTGGGGAGTGGGTTTTGGTGGCGGTGGTGCTGGCTGAGATGGGTTGGGATTGGAATTGGGATTGGGATTGGGATTGGGATTGGGGATTTCATGGTGGTGGTGGTGGAAATGGTTGTTGTTGGCTGGCATTACCCTGAATTAGGTGCTGAAAATGGTTTTTTTGAGGAGTTTATGATAATTCAAATTCTATTAGAGGGATCAACTCGAACATAAGGCTATATATGCATATATCGAGAGAGTGGAGAGAGATTGGGGGAGATTTGCAGAGATCCAGAGGGAGAAGGAGAGAAATAGAGAGAGGAAGAGGAGAGGGTAGGTAGGTTTTGGGGGGCGGGGGCGGGGGCGCTGCGTTTGTCGGTTTTGGCACTTTTGGATAGGCATGGAAAATAAGTAAGTTCAATAAATCTTAGGAAAATACATAAAATCTTAGGAAAATATCAATCGATCTTATTTCACTTATTATTGAGCCTTTTTTTGGGGACGAGTCAACTTTTTGGCATAGTTTTTTTAATTTTTTAATTAATTTAACTTGATTAAATTAGTTTTATTTAATTTTTTTATTTAGATGAAATGATTATAAAAAAAATAATAACAAAATAATTATAATTTACGTATGATATTTTATGTTATTGACATACATTAAATTATTTTGTCTTTTTATATTTATTTAGTCAATTTAACTCTTGTGAAACGAAACTTTCACAAAATATTTTCAAAAGGTACATTCTTCCATAATGAATAACAATTTAATATTGCATTAAAAAATCATAATTCACAATAAAAAAAATATTAATCAATTTTATCTTGTTTTGAAAATTATTATTAAATTATATCCCATCGCAATCAACGCCGTTAATGAATATCATAAATGATATTATGACTTTCATAATTGTCAAAAATTACAAATTCTCCCCTGAGGTTTCATAATTGTACATTTTACTTTAATTTTATTTTTCTCATTAAAATATGAACCAAAAATTTTACAAATAATTTATTTTATATAAAATTTTATAATAAAATATTTTTAATTATTGACATTAAATGAATTTTTATTAGTATAAGATGCATCAACTATTTCAAGCATTGACAAATATATAAATTTGCCATAGTATTATGTTTCATAAATCTTTAGAATTTTATATAATTAGCCTTTTTGGATTGATTACATAAAAAAAAATCAAAATTTGAGATAATATAAAATAATGTATTTTATATTATAATTGTTTCGATCTAACTATTATTTATGATTTTTTAGTATAATATTAATAATTTTTACAATTAAAATCTTTAATTTTAATTAAGTTAAAATTATTTATAAAATTGTTATTCATATTAAAAAAGAAAGATAAAATTGAGATACCATACACCATTATGAAATAATGGACTTTTTGAAACATTTTATGATAAATAGAATTTTGTTGTTTATATTAAAACTTGATAATAGTAATCTTAAAAGCAAATAGGACTTATTGGTATTTTTCCGTAAAAAGAATTCACACGATCAAAAGTTAAAATCTCATTTAGGAAAATCCTATGGTACCATTTGCCCTCTATTATAAATTGATATAATTTTGTCATAAAATTAATTATAAAATGTATAACCTAATTACAAATTGATAAAATAAAAAAATGTCATAACTAAATCACAAACTTTTATTTCATTAATCACAAAATTTTAAACATTTTATTATGCTAATTTGTGGTAAGGTTACGTATTTTGTAATTAATGTTGTGTAATTTTATGATACACAACAAAATACGTAACCTTACCACAAATTAGCATAATAAAATGTTTAAAATTTTGTGATTTTCCCTCATTTATGATTAATTTTTTTAATAAAATAATTGTTTTAAAATTGGATTATAAATGATTTCTTTTTATATTCTTGTTTTTTATATTTTTTTACTCTACCTCATGATCCTTCTTTTGGGTTTATAATGATAATTCAAATAGTTTATTTATTAAACTTAATAATAAAGGTTAGTTATGTAAAAAATTAATTTTATTAGAATTACTATATATATATGAACAAATTATATTTTGTTTTTGAAAATAAACAATAACTATGAGTTAAAACTTAAATCTTTCATCTACAAAACAAAATATAATTGTTAATCTATTTATTGATATCTAATTAAATTAATTTTTTTGAAAAAACAATCTCAACTGCCAAGTTGATGAAACAAAGGATTTAAATCATAATTGTGGACTAAAGTGAAACCAACCAAATTAAATATAAGAGAGAGTGGAAGATAATGATATAGGGAGAAATCATTTCTATATAAACTGTTACATGATCAAATATAATCTTCGTATAATTTTTTTTTATTTACTTCTAAGATTGATTTTTCTATATAAATATACTTCTAAGATTGATTTTACTTCTAAAACTGATTTTTCTATATAAATACAAAAACTGCTTAAAAAAAATTGATTGATATACAAATATCAGATGAAGCACACAGTTTTCCAAATTTGGAGTGTTTTATATGAGCTTATCAGAAACTTTGTACGGATTCTAACGAAATCTAGAGAACTATATATATTATTTATATTTATTTGGGGGTGTGCAGTATAATATACTAGTGGTGACCTGTGCCATGACACTCAAGTTTAAAAAAAAAATCACATTCAAATTATTTGGTGTTCTTGATAATACTTACGTTTTTAGTTTTTAGTTTTCGTTTTGTTTTTATATTTACAAAATTTTAAAAATTCAAATAAAAACTTATTGTAAATTTTTAATTTATAAATCAGTGGTCAGTTTATAAATTGACCAAAAAAATAAACTCAAAAATGTGTTTCCGTGTGATTTTGAGTTTGAGTTTTTTTTTTTTACCACGCCAATACTAGCCACACCCCCACCATTTCCACCACCGTCTTTGCTACCACCCCCCCCAATCATACTGCCACCTACCAACCACCACCACCCATCCTGCATCCACCTCACCATCACACTACTCTCGCCACCACCACCCACCACCCACCTACCCCACACCCCACCACCCCAACCACCACTCACCACCACCTGCCACCACCATCTCACCACCGCACCGCCGCACCAACCACCAGCCCCCTGCCACCCACCCGACACCATTTGCCACCACCACCACTCGCTACACCCACCACTGTCACCCACCCACCCACCGACCCGCAACCACCACTCGCCGCCCCCACCCCACCACCACCCGTCACTCCACCGCGCCACCACCACCACTACCACCCACTCGTGCGACCCGCCACCACCACCACCACCGTCATCCGCACCCACACTACACATCACCACACCACCCTCGCTACCACCCGCCACCGTCACCCACCCACCAACCATACCACCCACCACCACCCCCCCCCCCTCGCCACCACCACCCACCACCCACCGTCACCCACCCACCCACCACCACCCACCGTCACTACTTTCCACCACCGTCTTCCACCGCCACTTGCCACCACTTGCTATTTCTCATTCTTTTTTATATTTTAAATTTTTTTTAAACATTTTGTCAATTACCAAACGCGTTTGTAGTTTATGTTTTTCTAAAAATAAACAAAAATCAGTTTATAAAATTTTTGTAAATATAAACTGAAAATGTAAACGTTACCAAACAACACTTTTGACCAATGAAATCAGGAGAGATGTACTTAATACATATAGTTCATGAATTAATTTGAAACCAAAAAATAAATAATCATGCATTCTATACGTATAGCCTCAAGTGTAGTCCCACTTTAAACTTGATTCAACATCTCTATATGCATTTTAAATCTGATTATTTCTTATTGCCATAGCACACCACTATAAATGCATGATACTTGAAAAAGATCAAAAGATCCATTTGCAAATCCAGTTGATCTTTCAAAGGGAATTACAGTCTTACAAACAAATATCTTTCGAATGGAACCATTTGATCTTTTCACGTTAAATAAATTCATTCTATCCATTACATTATACGCATACATATGTGTATGCATTTATAGTATTTAAAGAAGGAATGACAGTAAAAAGAAAAGGCTTTTTACGTTAGATACGAGTTGTCTCCCAGTTGTGCAATCCATATCACCCACTTGTATATTCCATCACCTAACAACCTGTAATTCAAGTGATGAAAATGAGCAATAGAAGGGAGGGGAAATCAGCGAAACTTTTAAAGAGGAGTGGAGAGTGGTATTTTAAGAAGAGCCATTTGAGAAAGTAGTGCTTACATACCGGCAAAGAGGAAAGACTAAGTGGGTGCAGTGGCTATTGGGCATGTCAATATCGTTAATTCCTCTGTATCAAACTGATAAACATCAACCCAACTTCGATTTTGGTGGCTGATGTTACATGAGAGAGAGAGAGAGAGAGAGAGAGAGAGAGAGAGAGAGAAAACTTAGCCATTCAAAAAGCACCCAAATGGTTGTTACTCCATAATTTTTCTGAAATCTTTTGTTACTCCATAATGGCACATTAGGAACTACAAATTAAAAACTGAACTGATATTTGAACTGAACATCCAGTGTCATCGCCTAGATGTTAACAAAGAAAATTTAGAAGAAGAAATGATAAAGTTTACAAATTACAATTTAACGATCAACTTAATGATAAAAACTTAAATTTCACTATTTAGGAAAAAGGGCAAAACTACCAGTTATGCCAAATCCACTTGGGAAAAAATAATAGTTCAAATATGATTCTGTGTTTAAGTAAAAAAAAAAAATGTAATTAGCATAATCACACTTGTATAAAAAACGTGATCTAATCAAAAACCCACAAATGAAACCAAATTAGTAGTAGAAAATGCTAGAAAAAGTTATGATGAAATTCAGTCAATGGTGGCAAGTACTCCAAAACCAAATTTCAGTCATCATCACAACATCTCACACCTTCAATTTAACTTAAAAAAATAACAATTTTCTATTTTGAATTCCACACAAACTGAATCCAAAACCAAAATAATATAAAAATTAAAAATTAAAAAGCAAATTGAGATTTAGTTAAGAGAGAGAGGAAGTGAATCAAAAACTATTAACAACTCTATTAAAGCTCTATTCAAAATCACTTAATAACAAAGGTTACATGCAAAAACAAAATTAAATGTCCCAAATGAGCATTACTCAACAAAACAGCCCCATCCACAAAATTTTTTAGTTCAAACTTCCCAATTTCATTTGATTGTTCAAGTAAAAATGATAAAATTTACAATGAAATCATGAAATTGTCCTATTTATACCCAAAAGACAATATATATTTATTTTACTATTACCCAATACTATTAATTTAACTGAATTGAATCAATCTGACAAAGATATGATCTATTACACTTTGGTTTCCTATACATTTTGTTAGTTTCTTTAGATCAAGAATCAAACCATCTAATTCAAGCAATCAATCAAAACCACACACATATGTAGATGCCAAACTAATAATATAAAATTTAAGCTAAAGATGCACTGTTTTATGTCAATATCAATAACCTACCAACCAATAATACCAAGAACAAATAGAGATTAGATTCCACAATGAACATAGTTAAATCATTACACTATGAAAAAAAAATAGAATTTGGAAATCAAATTGAAAACAGGCTAATAAATAGAAGGCTTCTCTGTTAAACTACGTAATAATGATGAAATTCTAAACAACCAATTAGAGGATTCTATGTAAATAAGAAGACTTTTGTTAATGAGATTAATCAAAAATTGAACTGGATGATATTACAAATCCAAATAATTAAGTTATGAAATTCAAAACCAATTAACTGGAAAAAAAATTTCAAATATTAATCATTAACACAACTTCTATAAGTAAATAAAAACTTGAAATTAAGTCATGAATTTGAATTTGAATAAAAACTTGAAATTAATCATTAACCATGAATTTGAAATCTTAGTAAATAAAAACTCCAACTCAACTTCTATAAGTATAAAACAAATTAAGTCATGGATTTACCTTTTATATTTCATGGAAATTGAATACATTTGTACAAATTAAAAAAAAAAAATCAAAATTGTATTTAGATATAACTGAGATAGGGGGTGGGAGTGAGTGGGAATCATTCCATTATGAATCTTCAGCCAAAAACAAAATCCAAACACACGTGGGCTCAACTGGTGGTGTATGATGAGATTACAAATGTACATTAAATATTGGGGGGAGGGGAAATAAAGGTGAGAAAGGTTCAAATGAAAACCTCTTTGTACAATAATGCAATAACAACATACTAAAAATTCCAAAATCCCGTACTAATATACCAATAAAAGCACGATATAACAACCCATTCACATGAAAACTATATCTAAAAATCTAAGTTTGGGTGCTCACCACGAAAAAGTTATTGAACCCATTAAATATAAATCTTAAGAGAGAGAGAGAGAGAGGGAGAGAGAGAGAGAAAGAGAGAATCATCACAAATCAACTATGTAAAGCATGTGTTGGCCTTCAAAATCAAAGAATCATGGAAGTCAAAAATTATTGAAATCAACTTCCAAACTGCCCATAATAGCTATCGACATTGGTGGATAAAACAAAATAATTAATTATCCAGAAAAATGAAAACCAATATAATGGCTCATAACTCTATATAAGCAAAGGAAACTAGACCAAAGCCAATGGATTTTAAGTGAAAACAAAGCAACACCACAACAAATTATAAAACAGAAACCCCAATGAATTTTAATTGCCTTGAAAAATTAGACTTTCATTTGGATTTAAAGTTCTATGTATGGTAGCGAGGATTATCACTTATATTTGAACAAACCTGCATGTGCTCAAATCATTAGGATGTTATTATTACAACTAGAAATTGGAAGTTATACCTTATGTAACACTTGGGTGTTTTAATATATTGTAAGTTGTGTTTAATATCTTTATTTTTGTTTTGGGAGTCTTTGGAGTTGTTGTTTATTGGTTTTGAAGGAGTACAATCCGATTTAAACTCGTTGGGTTTGTTCGTTCGTGTTTGTTCTTGTCAAAAGTTCCTTGGAAACTTAGAAATTTTTTCTTGGGGTCGACACTAGCCTTTCTAAGGGTCGACCCTTGCATGTTGTCATGTTTCTGGAAGTGTTGCTTGAAAATAGGATAGACACCAGCCTTCCTAAGGGTCGACCCTTACCTGTTGGTGAAGTTTCTGGAGGTGTCGCTGGAAAATAGGGTAGACACCAGTCTGGGGAGGGTCGACCCTCTTATGTTGCAGAATTTCTGTGTTAGTTGCTGGAAAGTGACGCTTTTTGGCGACTAAAAAGAAGTTTAGTCGCCAAAAGTGGTAATTTTAGCGCGGGAATTAAATTTTTTAACCACTAAAAAATAATTAGTAGACAAAAGTATAGAATTGGCGACTAAAAGGAAGTTTAGTTGCCAAAAGTGGTCTCTTTTTTTTCCTAGTAAATAATTTATTTTTACATAAATTATGTTCAATAAAAATAATTGTTTGTATATATATATACTTTTATATTAATACGAGTCTATGTACTATATTTTTTAGTTTAATATTTGTTTATGGTGTCAAATCAAATTAAAATGACCAAAATACCCTTACCCAACATAAGAAATTTATTTTTTTATTTTTTTGTCATAGGCCCCAATTTGTAATTTTACACTTGCGTTTTTAGAACTTCCCAAACCAATTTTGTTGCGTTTTTGGTCACCTGCATTTTTGGAAAATGATAAAAAACGTGGGTCAAAAGTGAGAATTTTTTGCGACTAAAAGAAATTTAGTAGCCAAAATTGAGGCATTGGGTGACTAAAAAGATGTTTAGTAGCCAAAAGTGAGGCTTTTTGGCGACTAAAAAGAAGTTTAGTCGCCAAAAGTGGTAATTTTAGCACGGGAATTAAATTTTTTAACCACTAAAAAATAATTAGTAGACAAAAGTATAGAATTGGCGACTAAAAGGAAGTTTAGTCGTCAAAAGTGGTCTCTTTTTTTTCTAGTAAATAATTTATTTTTACATAAATTATGTTCAATAAAAATAATTATCTGTATATATATACTTTTATATTAATACGAGTCTATGTACTATATAAATAATATATGTTGCATATATAATCATATGGCGTTATAGAGGCATAGGGGGAAAAGTGTGTTGTATAAGGTTTGTGGTGTGGGAGGTTGATGGTTCAAATCTCCAAAAAAGCAAATGAGAAGCTAGTGGGTGTAAATTTTTTTTTTTTTTTTTTTTTTCACAAATGAGCTTTTGACGGCTAAAAGGTTTGGTCGCCGATTCCTTGAGTATTGGTGACTAAAACATTGTTCGGCAAATGTATAATTTAAAAAAATATAATTGACTATTGGCGACTAAAACATTGGTCGGTAAATGTATAATTTAAAAAATATAATTAACTATTGGCGACCAAAGTTTTGGTCGCTAAAGACTTGCTTTTTGGAAACTAAAAGTTTTTTAGTCGCCAATTCGTTTCCCGACCATCTTCTGGCGACCAAACCGGCGACTAAAAAATTTAGTCAGGGAAACTAAAAAACCTACTTTTGGCGACTAAAAATTTAGTCACCAAATGTGTGTTTTTCTTGTAGTGAATTAAAAATAAATAAAAGAAACTTCAAGGCTACATTATTAATCATAAAAATAATCAAAAACAATTAGAAAGATACATAAAGATAAAAGGAGAGGACAGAAGAAATATGTTATCCATTGATTGGATCTTCTTGGAAGCTGAATTTGACCCATTTGAAGTGTAATCCAAACCACAAAACACATAACCTACTGTCTTGATCACATATATTGCACCATGGAGCAACTCACAGATGGACATTCTTAATCATTGTAAGTTTCTAGAAAGAGAAAAACATTGTCTTCTTCCAGTGAGCAGATATTCCAAATTATCAACAGATCAACACATTTATTTAGAAGTCTCCAAATTCCATATGTTAAGCTATAATCTCATACAAAAACTTTCAATGATATTGAAATAGGCTTTAATAGGACAATATGAAAACAAAATATTTAAGTTTCACCTTTCCCCATACTCCTAGGCAAACTGCTTAGAAGTCCATAACCTATCTCTAAAAAGAATTCTGCTGATGAATGAAAATGATTTGAAGAAAGTTAGGTTCAAATATAACTGTAATTCAGGTAAAAAATCTCACAAAGTTCCAGAATGTGATAGAATCCATGGACATGGAACCGGGAATCAAGGAACAAATTAATAAGTCAATACTAACATAAATTACAAGCTAAGAAACACGGACACTTCTAAGAAGGTAGTATGTTGTGTCCTTGCTCATGGAACACTTCTCAACTCTTGTTAAACACAACTTCCAAATAGGAGCATGAAGGGCATCTTCGCACTAACTTGCAACTTCTTAGGGAGCATCGTTTGTACGCAAAATATGAGAAGTGTGAATTCTGGCTTTCTGAAGTGAAATTCTTGGGTCACTTAGTTTCGGGAAACAGAGTTATGGTGGATTCTTCAAAAATAGAAGCTGTGCAGAATTGGGAGTAGCCTAAGAACGCCTCAGAAGTTCGTAGCTTTCTAGGCTTAGCCGGTTACTACCATCGATTTGTAAAGAATTTCTCTTCCATAGCATCACCATTAACTAGATTTACCCGTAAGGGAGTAAGGTTTGTTTGGAGCGAAACTTGCAAGAATGCTTTCCGAGAACTAACGCTTAAATTGACCACCGCTCCAATTCTCATTATTCTGAAACGAGGCTTAAGTTATACGGTATATTGTGATGCTTTAATAGAGGGGTTGGGATACGTTCTAATGCAGGAGGGTAAAGTGGTAGCATATGGCTCGCGTCAACTGAAGACGCATGAAAGGAACTATCCGACACACGACTTAGAACTAGCCGCTGTTGTTTTTGCCTTGAAGTTGTGGAGATACTATCTGTATGGTGAAAAGTTTGAAGTCTTCTCCGACCATAAAAGCCTCAAATACCTATTCTCCCAGAAAGACTTGAATTTTCGCCAACGAAGATGGATGGAGTTTCTCGAGGACTATGATTTTGAAATACACTACCACCCTGGTAAAGCCAATGTAGTAGCGGATGCTTTGAGTAGAAAATCGGTAAGTACGATGGCTAGTCTAGCAATAAGGGAATGGAAGATGATGGAGGATGCCAATGAATTTGCATTACAGCTCAGTGAATCTCCAGAAAAGGCTACCCTCTTCACCACCATCGCCCAACCTACCCTTGTTGCAAGAATAGTAGAAGCACAACTAGGTGATCCAAAAGTGGATGCAATTAAAGGGAGAGTTCTTCAAAGGAAGGAAGAGAGGGGTTTAAATATTCATGTAGATTCTAGTGTTCGTTACCTCGACCGATTGTTTGTACCTGAATCTATGAGAAATGAAGTTTTGAGGGACTTCCATCATTCCCGCCTAGTTGTGCATCCCGGAGGCACTAAAATGTACCATAACCTGAGTCGTCAATTTTGGTGGAGGGGTATGAAAAAGGATGCAGCCTCATTTGTGTCCAAGTATTTGACATGTCAACAGGTTAAGGCTGAACACCAAAGACCGGCGGGATTGCTACAATCTCAGGCTGAACATCAAAGACCGGTGCGATTGCTACAACCTCTTCCGATTGCTGAATGGAAGTGGGAGCACATCAACATGGACTTTGTTTCTAGCCTTCCTAGAACTCAAAGAAGTAATGCTGCAATATGGGTGATTGTGGATAGACTTACTGAGTCCACTCACTTCCTCGCCATGAGTATGGAGGATTCCATAGAGTTTCTAGCTGAACTTTACATCCGCGAGATTGTTCACCTCCATGGGGTACCAGTGAGTATAGTGTCTGATAGAGACCCTCGCTTTACAGCCAGGCTATGGAAGAGCCTTCAAAGTGCCTTGGGTACTTAACTGAATTTTAGTACTGCTTTCCACCCCCAGACCGACGGGCAATCCGAACGTACTATTCAGATTTTGGAAGACATGTTGAGGGCATATGTACTAGATTTTAAAGGGTCTTGGGAGAAACACCTACCTTTAGTTGCATTTGCTTATAACAATATCTACCAAGCAAGCATCGAGATAGCATCTTTCAAGGCATTGTATGGGCGTCCATGTAGATCACCGGTATGTTGGACTGAAGTGGGAGATTCACCCTTGCTAGGCTCAGATCTAGTTCGTGAAACTACCGAGAAAATAGCATTCATTCGGAAAAGGTTACTTACTGTTCAAAGTCGGCAAAAGAGCTATGCAGATAGAAGAAGACGACCCTTATCCTTTGAAGTTGGTGACCATGTTTTTGTGAAGATATCTCCTAGAAAAGGGTTGATGAGATTTGGCCAGAGTGGAAAGCTATCACTTAGATTCATCGGTCCCTTTGATATCATTGAGCGGATTGGAGAAGTTGCATATCGCCTTGCATTACCGCCACAACTCTCCGAGGTCCACAATGTGTTTCACGTATCTATGCTTCGCAAGTATGAACCTGATCTCTCTCATGTGTTAAATTGGACGGAGATTGAGATAGATGAAGATATGTCTTACGAAGAAAAACCACTCAAAATCTTAGATACTAGAGAGCAAGTTTTGAGGGGTAAAACAATTCCCTTAGTTAAAGTGTTATGGCACCATCACGGTGTGGAGGAAGCTACATAGGAACGTGAAGCGGAGATTCGCGAGAAATATCCCGACTTATTTTTCTAAATTGTGATGTATTTGTTTTGTTGTTCCTTTTTGTACATGATGAATTGGGCATGAGTCAAAACCTTCTATTAGTTCCTTGTCTTGGTGTCAAATTGATATATATGTTTTGCTTGGTTATGAGTTTGTTGAAGATTGAATAAATACGATATTGTTGCCAAACCTTGTTATCATGGTGAGGATGGATATTATTTCAAGGGCGAAATTTCCTAAGGTGGGGAAGTTGTAACACTTGGGTGTTTTAATATATTGGAAGGTGTTTAATATCTTTATTTTTGTTTTGGGAGTCTTTGGAGTTGTTGTCTATTGGTTTTGAAGGAGTACAATCCGATTTAAATTCGTTGGGTTTGTTCGTTCGCGTTTGTTCTTGTCAAAAGTTCCTTGGAAACTTAGAAATTTTCCCTTGGGGTCGACACCAGCCTTCCGAAGGGTTGACCTTTGCATGTTGTAATGTTTCTGGAAGTGTTACTGGAAAATAGAGTAGACACCAGCTTCTCTAAGGGTCGACCCATACCTGTTGGTGAAGTTCCTGGAGGTGTTGCTGGAAAATAAGGTAGACACCAGTTTGGGGAGGGTTGACCCTCTTATGTTGTAGAATTTCTATATTAGTTGCTAGAAAATAGGGTCGACCCTCTCCTGTCTAAGGGTCGACCTCCTTGCTTATTGCCAGATTGTCTTTCTACCTAAACAGTCAACCCCCTTGCCCAAAGGGTCGACCCCTGTGTGTTTTTTTCAGAATTTTGGGCTTCGAACGGGCCCTATTTTTGGGGGGTTTTGGACTTAGCTTTTTTATTGACCTTAGGGCTATCATTTAATACTATAAATAGACCCAAACCCCACCTCTCTCGTAATTTTTCTCCTCTTTTTCCTCTCAAAACCGAGAGTCTTTCTCTTTCTCTCAAACACTCATTTTTTCCACTTTAATCCTTAGATCTACACTCTTAGAGGTGTTTTCTCACCTTGATCCTTTGAGATAACTTGAAGATCTTGTCAAGGGCTCGCGGGTGTATGGAGCTTTGTTTTTCCGAGTGATGTGAGCATAGATACTTGTGGGTTGAGTGTAGTGAGCAATTATATGTGTGACGTTAAATGTTTCATGTTTCTGAGTCTCGCAAGTACTCTGTTGATGATTATTTAATTCTGTTTGGTCTTTGCTGGATTACAAGGTCTACTATAAATGTGTAGAATATGTTTGGGTTACATGGTTTAGCAGCAGTTCTTGGACGGTGCTGCATGGCTTGTTCTTCAGTTCGGGTTGACTCGAAGCTCGAAGCTGGATGTGATTGTGTTGATGGCTGCTACATGCGCCTCGTGTGTGAAGATTGACTTTCCATTATGTTTTTTTTTCTTTAGAGTGTGTTGGAATTTTTGCCTACCCGTGTGGGATGTACACGGGTGTGCGTGATTTTCTGTTTCCATCCGATTTTTTGCTGCTTAGATATCGGGTGTGTTCATGTTCCTCATTACATTTTCATGCGGCACATGAACACACTTTGGTTACTTCCTATTATGTATGGTTTATTTAGTTTAGTTTTTGGCTTATTTTATTTATTTTGTCCAGATAGATATGGTTTGGTCGTCAGTCTTTCTGGGTAATTCTGGAATGGCTTAGTCTTTTTGTTTTTCCTTTGGTTCTTGTATAGTGCTTTGGTTAGGGCCTGGGGTATGCCCCTTGTCGTGGTGTAAGTTTTTTGCCTTTTATTTTACGACTTATCCACCCAAAAAAAAAAAAGAGAACTTACTGAGTAATTGTAACTTAACAACATTAGTTTAACTTAAACACCTCATTTAAAGGTTTTCAATATCTCCTAAGTGTTCAATTCTCAAGTCCAAAAGGTTGAATTTGAGGTCCGTTTGATTTACTACCAATTTCTCTTTCTTTTCTCTAACTTTCTTGTCTAGCTCTCAAGATGATAGTTTCTCCCTGACTTTCTCTGTGCTTCTCCATCTTTCTCTCTTTCGTTCTAGGAACTAATTAGCTTGGGCCCCTAATTGTTTCATTAGCTTAAGTGGCCAGGTTGAAATCAAACTAATCTTGCTTAGCCTCTAAGAAAACGAATTTACGGGGTAAATGTAGCTTAAAGATATTAGTTCAATTTAAACATCCCATCTGAGGTTTCAAAATCACCCGAGTGTTCAATTCTCAAGCCCAAAAGGATCAATTTGAATTCCCTGTAATTTTCTTCGTATTTCTCTTTCATTTTCTCTTACTTTGTCTTCTGGATCTCAAGAAGAAAGTTTCTCTCTAACTTTATCTGTGCTTCTCCATGCTTCTCCATTCTGTTCTAGTAACTAATTAGCTTGGGTCCCATAAATGTGTCATTCGCTTAACTGGCCAAGTTTAACTCAACCTAATCTTGCATAGCCACTGAGCAATAGAATTTACTGAATATTTGTAGCTTAACGATATCAGTTTAACATAAGCACCACATTTATGGTTTCTTAAATCATTTAAGTGTTAAATTCTCAAGTCCAAAAGGATGAATTTGAATGAATTCTCATTAACTTTCTTCCAATTCCTCTTTCTTTTCTCTTCTGGCTCTCAAAGCAGAAAGTTTCTATCTTTCTCTGTGCCTCTCCATCATTCTCTCTTTTGTTCCGGGAACAAATTAGCTTACGCACCTAATTGTTTCATTTTCTCGAGTGGCCAAGTTTAACTTAAACTAATCTTGCTTAGCCTCTGAGCAAGAGAATTTACTGAGTCATTGTCGCATAACGATCTTAGTTTAACATTAAACACCTCATTTAAGTTTTCCGAAATCACTTAAGCGTTTAATTCTCAAGTCTAAAACGATGAATTTGAATTCCCTTTAATTTTCTTCCTATTTCTCTTTCTTTTCTATTAACTTTCTCATCTAGCTCTCAAGAAGATAGTTTTCTCTCCAACTTTCTCTGTGCTTCTCCATCCTTCTATCTTTTGTTCTAGGAAACTAATTCGCTCGGGACACTAACCGTTCCATTAGCTTAAGTGGCCAAGTTTAACTCCAACAAATCTTGCTTAGCCTCTAAGAAAGAGGATTTACTGAGTAATTGCCACTTAACGATATTAGTTAAAATAAGCACTGCATTTAAGGTTTTCCAAATTCCCCAACTGTTCAATTCTCAAGCCCAAAAGGACGAATGTGAATTCCCTATGATTTTTTTCCCCATTTCTCTTTCTTTTCTCTAATTATCTCTTCTATCTCTCAAGAAAAAAGTTTCTCTCTAATCTTCTCTGTGCTTCTCTGTCCTTCTCTCTTTTAGCTTGGGCCCCTCTTTTTTTTTTTTTTTTGGGGGAATAAGAAATAAATAAAACAAAAAAAATTACACGATTACAAGGGGCATACCCCAGGCCCTACCACTACAACAACAAAAACACCAAAAGGAGCAGCAACCAAGCTACAACAAATAGCCACTTGACGGGCCAAAGATACACCTCACAAGAACCCAATCGAACAGATTAAACAAACAAACAGACCGCAGAAAACTTGTTCAGGCGCCATGTCCATGATAAACAGGGGGCCTGTACAAGGCCACCATGAAAGGCAACGAGCAAGTCCAAAGAACATAAAAAATAAAATAAAAACAGCCCAATATGGGGCCCAAACACTAACTAAATGGACTACAAACACCCAGGAAATGTACAATTTACAACCAAAAACAACACACCAAGAGGACACAAAACATTTTATACAGCCATAAGTAGACCAATTCTTAGACTTTTTGAGGACTCTAGACAAGGCGCATTTAGCTGCCATCGCCGAGAAGGAATTCCAATCAGCACGAAGCCACCAAGAAGGGCGCAGAATGCTGCCACATCTCCACCACCAGTAAAACATTTTGGAAACAAAACTGCATCTTCCAGATTTGCACAGCTTAATGTCACAGAAACCCCCCCTGTACATGGAACGGTAAACATGAACCAAAAACAGCCACATATAGAAGCTGAAACTGTTCTTATGATCAAATAGGAGCAGAAAAAGAACATAAATTATATAAATTCTCACAACACTCGGCCCACAATAAAATATGTCTCTCCTCTCCATATAGTGTCTCACATCACTCAACCCACAACTCACAGATATAGACTCAATCTGGAATAGTAGCTGAGTTGAAAGAGCGTCCCTGTCCTGCAAAATAGAAAATATACAGCATATATAAAAACTCATTAGAAAGCCAGCTTTGGTACTACTCACATCTCTCAACCCACATTTAGAGTGTATTATGTACTGGCTCACTTCACTGAACCCACAGTGAGTCTTGACCTGTCCATTCCTTAGTTTAAACAACATAAAGATTATGATTGTCAACTGTACCTGCAAAAGAATAAGCATTTAAGAAACACTCACTTTATGCTACTTTCACTCAACCCTCAAATATAGGTGAACTCACATCCCTCGTGCCTCTTCCAGCAATAGGCAAACTCATGATTGTTGTTGGCAGATTCCATTGTGACAAGTACCAGCTATCACCTGTAGACAACATCACATTACTCAAAGAAATAATCCTACCCCTCACCATTTGGATAATTTGTTTGGTGACAATCTCAGCAAGAATACTAGTTTGACTAAAAACTCTACTATTCCTCTCCCTCCAGATATGATACACCGTACACATAAAGGACAACTTAGTAATAGCAGACTTCAGAGATCTACCTTTAGTAGAAATCACAGCCAGCTCAACATTTTCAGCCCAGTTGAGGTTAGGCCAACTCACATTACATTTACCCTGAATAGCAGCCCAAATCTGTGATGA